>PVKU01008767.1:8926-69961 GCA_004027475.1 Anoura caudifer | reverse complement strand
TTTATGATGGCCATTCTGACTGGTGTGAGGTGGTATCTCATTGTGGTTTTAATTTGCATCTCTCTGATAGCTAGCGATATGGAGCATCTTTTCATGTGTTTCTGGATCTTCTGTATGTCCTCCTTGGATAAGTGTCTGTTCAAGTCCTTTGCCCATTTTTTAATTGGGTTGCTTGTCTTCTTAGAGTGGAGTCATGTAAGTTCTTTATATATTTTGGAGGGAGACTCTTATTAGTTTTAACTTTACCTTTTTAGGAGTGTAATTCATTGAATAATGTGAATCTCTCTCACTGGGCTGTAAGTTTCATAAGACTGTGTATCATATCTATTTTGCTACCTAATGTGGGTAAGTGGATAAGAAAAATCTGCTAAATGAATAAATGAAGTGAGCTAACAGACACTGGGTTTTTAATAACATTTATAAAATGTCTAAATGGTACTTGATTAAAACAATACCATGAAAATTCTACTCTAAAGTTCTGTGAGGCGGTATTGCTCCGGGGTTAAAAACATGTGCTCTGAGAATAGACTCCACCATTTGGCAGCTGTGTGACCCCAGTTTCATCATCTTACTGAGAATAACAACACCACCCTCCCAGAGTCCTGATAAAGACATGTAAAGCACTTAAGCACAGGGCCTAGGAAAAAGTAAACACTCAGGAAATGCTACCTATTATGACCACCCCCATATAAGTTACCCAAATTGCTGCTGCCCCCTAATATTCCCACAATTCAAAGTATGTCATGAAAAATTAACAGTGAAAAAATTTCTGGACATTATGATAATATATTCTCCCTAATTTCTATGGGAAAAAGTAGAATGATATGAAGTAATTAATTAATCCATCAGAAACTTAATAGCCTATTTATTATAATATTAGCTTTTATAAGAAAATAAAGGGGAAAAAATTATTGCTGCCTCCCAGCAATCAAGGGGTAGACACTGGGAAATAACCAAATCTAGGTCCTGGTACAGCCGCTGGTAGTGCAGGTGGCAGAAAATTCACGTGGCGGGAATGCTAATCAAGTTGTTAATGAGAAGCCTACTTATTTTAGAGGAATTTATAATTAAAATGCTACAACTATATTACATACATGATCATGTGGAGATTGGCATTAAAATGTTAAAGGACAGTATTACTCCATTTTAATTAATTAAAGTAATTTTATTATTCAAAAAATTAATTCCACAATAAATGAAAATAATACATATAAATCTAGCTGCAAATATGGAAAATGGATTAGGGCCACTCATTTTAGCTGAGGATAGTCAACCCTATGGGCAAAGCTAACCAGAAGCTCACACCTTCCAGGTAACAGCCTGGATTCCTGAGGAAGGAACACAATAATCCATGGGGGACAAGAGATTCCAAAATCTGGTTCTGAGCAAGCCTCTAAATTCCTATTGTCACATTTCTTTTAATAAACCAATATATACATAAGCAACAGGAAACAGTTTAGATAATCTGTCACTCCAGTAACACTCCTTCAACACATTGGGTACTGGCCATGAGCTGGGCTCTAAGTCTAGGTTTGGGGGGACTGGACTCTGATCCCATCTCCCACCTATCCCCAAAACCGCCACTGTGCCCTCTGAACTTATGAACAGTCTTCAGCAAAACACCCTAGAGAAATTCAACCTTTTCTTTGAATATTCTCTGTTCTAATTCAGCCACTTACCCTACATGTTAAATCTTGTCATTAGTAGTAACTGCAACCTCTTCAGAATCTCCTGATTTTAAAACTAATCCACAGGTACCCCAAGTCCATCAACTCCTTAAGGCTGACAAGATTTCTCCCATCTACTGAGCCTGTCATCTCTGCACTGAACCTTACTTTCTTCCGTTCTATTTCCCCTGCCTGACCAACTCAACTTCCATGGGTACTCATTATAATCTCTTCCCTATGAATACCTTAACTCCCTACCCATTTTCTCACTTTGTCTTACTCCCTTGACAAAACGTGAACCCCAGTCAAATCTGACTCTCTACTTATCCCGCACCTCTGCAGCCAAACACACCCAGAGAAAAACACACAAACCATCCTGACTGGTCTTACATCAAATTTGTGACCACTAACCTAAAAGGGCCCCTTCATGCTGCCCTGCATTATCTCACATTTCCCTGGCCCATTGACTCTTCCACTATCTGGAAAGACTATTTCAGCCTTATTCTCTTTCCTCAGATCTCCAAAATTTTCTTCCCCCACCTCATTCCCAACTAGGATCTTTCTTCATATTCTGCCAAAAGCAAGAGACTTCCCAAAAGCTCCTGCCACATTTTCCTATGTTTCATCAGCAGTGCTCATATAATCTACTCTGCCTTCCCTTTTTTAACAATGAAGGAACTGTCACAGTGCCTAAGGCTAACCTTTCCACACCTCCACCAGATCCTACACCCCTTCTCCTGCATCCATCCCACAATTTCATCCCACTCCCACATCACCTTTTCTCTCTCTTTAAAATTGTTTTCATCAACATACAAATGTACTATCATCTCCTCTTTCTTGATCTTACTTCTTCCAACTCCCATGCCCTTGCTCTGCTCCCTTTCATGGGAAAAAATCTTCACAGACTTGTCTGTGATGCTGTTTCCAGCTCCTCTCCTTTGTTCTCTTGAACTCACATGCATTTAGGCTTTTATCCTAGTTTGTTAAGCTGGCAAAACTACCCTCTGTCAAGATCACTAATAACCTCCTTGTTGCTAAATCCAATAATCAATTTCCATGACATGCTCTCCTCCTTGACACCTCCAGGACACCACAGCCCGTTTCCCACTACCTCACGGCTGTTCCTCTTCAGTCTCTTTGCTGCTCACTCCCGGACTCCCCAGTGTCAAAAACCTGGGGCTCAGACCTGTCTGCACTTACTCTTTTCTGTCTAAATCCAGTTCCTGATGACCTTCCCCAGTCTCAAGACCTTGCATACCTGTATGATAAAGAGCCTCAAACCTATATCCGAACCCAACCTCTCCTCCACGCTCCAAAATCAACAGCCTACTCATGTCTACTTGAATGTCTAATAAGCTTCTCAAGTTTAATGTGTCCAAAACAGGATTCCTGGTCTTCCCTGAAAAATTCTTTCCTCATACTGTTATCATCATATCAGTGAAATGGCACTTTGGCCCTTAATGCTCAGGCCAGAAATCCTCAGTTATCACTGATTTTTCTCTTTCTCCCACCCCATATCTTATACATCAGCAAATCTTCTCAGCTATACTGTCGATGAATATCCAGAATCACACTTCATCACATCACCTGCATTACCACCGCAATGATCCAAAGAGCCATCACTCTTGCCTGGAGGTGTCACTGACTCCTGTCATCCCTGCTCCTCTGAAGGCTTCCCATCTCACTCAGACTAAAACTGAAAAACCTTTGCTATGACTTATAAGGCCCTGTACAATTTAGTCACTTATTATCCTCTGAACTCATTGTCCATAGTATACTCCTTCTCTTGCTCTCTACCCCAGCCACACTGCTCCTGGCTATTCCTCAGAAAATGAGCTATCTTCTCACCTCACCGACTTTGCACTTGCTGTCCTTTCGCCAAGAATGCCTTCCTAGATTTACATATGGGTCAATTCTTCACCATCTTCAGATTCTGCTCAAATGCCACACTCTCAGTAAGAACTTTCCTGAGCACTTCCTATTCACTTCCCCTGTCTTATCTTTCTTCGTAGTATTTATCATTATTGAACATACAATGTACTTTACCTGGTTATACTATTTATTCTTTCTCTCCTCCACTGGAATATAAGTTCTATAAGGGCCAAGATTTTTGTCTGTTTCTTTCACTGTTATATCTCTGATGCTAAAATGGTGCCTGGAACATAGTTGGAACACAAATACCTCATTAGATGCTCAATACATAAAATGGTTTCTCTTCTCTCTCTTCCTGTTGAGTCACTACTGACAAGATTTGAAAGTGTATCAGCAGAAATACAATGTCAATACCAGAAAAAACAATTCAATGCTTCTGTCTTTCTAAAAATAGGTTAACAGACTATCTCTACATATGATACGCAAATTTTGTAAAATCTGAACATACCACTCATTTATGACATGTGACTAAAAAACTAACTTCCTGAAGAACTGTTTTTCCCCAAAATAAAAATATTTACCTTCCTAAAATCACTCTTTGGAGTTTCTAAGCCATCCTGAGGAGACATTCTTTTCTTCTGTTCTGGGACTGGAGGCTTCGCTTTACAGGGAGACACTAAAACAGCACCACCTAGAAAAATGCAGAAGATGACAAGTTTCAATCATGCTAAATTTTCATGTAGAAAAGGCAGGTGAGATAAGAACTGCATAGTATTTGCCTATTACCAACAGCTGGAGTGGTAAGATCATGATGAGTCCTTTGGACTCCACCAAGTTCTCTCAGCTTCGGAGTAGGAAGCCTGCCTCCTTTTTCTGAGGATACAGAAGAAGAATCTGACCTAAAAAATTTAAATAGTCTATTATGAAACCATTCTTTTAGGAAATATGACCAAAAATACTTTGCCATTATTATGCAATAATAAAGTATAAAACTTTTAAGATAAAACCATTTTGTTCCTGAAAAAAGTAAACCCACATGCAGGTAAGAGTGACTGAATATTGGAAGAGTGAAGATCACTGCAAGTCAGCAAGAACACGCAGAAAATTCTTCCATCAAATGAGGGCCTAAATCCCACATTAACTGCAAAACTCATGAAAGAAAAGCACCATTATCAATGGTAGAGAAACACTCCCTAAGGAAATCTATATATAAATCAATAGGAATTAGCTCTTTGCCAAAATCACTTATTTTAATTTATAAAACACTATCTTTTCTTTCTCTTTTGGTATAACCATCTGATATTTAATTTAAGAATATCAGCTATTTTTCTTAAATCATAAAGAAAATCATTGTTCTAGGCACATTTACAAATCTAGCAAATCATAATTAGCAAGACATAAATGAAAATAATACTAATTATTCTCTCCCCAAGCAGCTCAGTGTTCAAGTGTTCAATTACTGATTAGTGGTGACTCAAATACCTGACTGACTCAAATTATAAATCATATAGAATGCCTCCTTCCTGACATTAAAATAAAATCTCTTTATTAGTCATAAAACCAAAAGCATAAACCACCATACTTAGCGACAAAACAAAATATGTCTTAGCCAGGTATAATAATGCTGCTATATACTGATCAATTTAAACTCTCACCCTTCTTTTATCTTGCCTGCCTTAGATTTTTCATGTACTTTCAACTTCTCTAACTCTCCCATATAAACCTGCTTGTCCCTTTCCCTTTCCTCCTCCTCTTCCTCTTCTCTCGGCTGTTTTTGTATATCTTCATTGGTGTCCTCTGCATCCCAAGCCAAACGCCTTCTAACAGGTACAGTGGGAGCATCTGACACGCCCAATTTTTCTGTGGCATTTTTCTGGGGCTGTTCTTCCAAGATAGGTCTTTTTTCTTCTAGTTTTGTAGAAGGATATTTCTGCAAATTCTTATGGCTTGTAGGATCTCTGCATAACAAAATAAGTTTTATTTTAAACTTGAGTAGTTTCAGGTTCCTAGTTTATACTAATTTTAATGAGCCATTGTTCCCTTCTACTATTCACAACTATATATTTCCCACAGATATTGCCTAGCCCAGATACTGAAGAAAGAAATCTGATTAAGAGTTCATTTTAGCCCTCATCAGTGTGGCTGAGTTGGATCAGCATCATCCCACAACATGAAAGATCACTGGCTCAATTCCCAATAGGAGCACATACCTGGGTTGCGGGTTTGGTCCCCAGTCGGGGCGCGTAGAGAGGCAACTGATCAATATTTCCCCTTCACTTCGATGTGTCTCTCTCCCTCTCTTTCTCCCTCCCTTCCCCTCTCTCTACAAATAAAGAGTTCATTTTACATTATCATAGTGTTATGATCTGGAGTTGCTATTAAAATACTCCAAAAAATATATATAGTTATTTCCTCTTACTCCCACTTTCACACATACATGCCTACACCACTACTGACAAAACTCGTACATGTCCCCTGAACCAACATTTGTATGTACATACAGTCTAACTTGTTCAGTTACTCAATTAGAGTTTGTGCACAAACTCGAGTGTACTTGTAGATCTAGAAGCTGATTCAAATTTTATAATTTAGACAGAGTAATCTTTTGCTGACATTAATTAAAGAACAGATTTTGTAATGAATTTTTAAAATCAGATGTCACATAATTAGAATTTACAGGTCAATTTGGAATGTGTGACTATATTAACATGTTGTAACAACTAAAAACTATTTTATTTGCTACAAATCAGTGTGCTATTTCTCTTACAAAAAGTTAAATCATTTCACTTTAAAACCTAACACAGCAGAGAATCCTCCCATAGAAGCAGGACCTAAGTTCCATATCAACCATGAAAATTTATTAATAAATGATAATGGATATGTATTAATAACTTACTTTTAAAGTTCTTTTACAGCTACTATACAATTATTCCTATCCTATTTTTAATTGTTAACAAAAAATATTACAAAATCCAGTCTTCCAGATTTATATTATGTATTATTTACACACAAGTGCTTAAAGTAGATATATAGTTCTATTTTTCAGAAATAAACTAAAAATAATGAAATATAATGGCTATCATATCTCCATTTAACTAACCGAATTTTAAGTCATATGTCATTCACCTATATAATTCCATGGTCTACTTAAGCTACAACATACTTTTTCACCATATACGAAAGCATCTCACCCAGCAAGGTCTAGTGCTCTAATGTTACTACTAATAGTTCCTTCTGAGCTTGTGGTCGAGGAGACATCCCAAAAGCAATTCTTATCAGACAGAATCTGATTCAGATGGTCCCGAGAAAAATGTGTTCCCTGAACTCGTTTCCTATAAAACTCAGCCTTCTCTCGGAGCTCTTTAACCTACACAGGAGAGGTAAGACATCATGTGTTACTGTAAATGCTCCTTCACAAATATCACCAGGTAGCATATCTAAGACATTGCACATGTGCAGCCAGAGACCAAAGAGAAAGGAAGGCAAAACTAGCCACATATATTCATCAAACTATGTGCATTTTTAAGCAGAAATTAAAACAGTCACGCTAAAGCACAATGCAGTTATTTCAGGCCAGCCAGGCAGACAGAGATTTGTAGCAGCTAAGAAAAATATTGACATCTACTTCTTATTTTGACTGGAATTACACGTATTCTATGCATTATTACAGTAATTTAAAAACTCAAAAGCAACCAACCTCTGCATACCACATTGCATTTAGAGAACCCTAGGGAAGGAATACAGAAACATACTTAATGACAGGTTAATGCCTTAATGTAATATTAATGGGAATCAATAAAATACCTATTATTCTTCCTTCTAAATGTATAGATATACAAAACTTGTCAACCAAATTTTTTTAGTATTTTTTAGTAACATTTAATTCAGTAACCAAAACATGTTAATATTACTTCAAAACCCAGCCACAGTATTGCATGGCTGGGATGCTGTTCATGACGGGTTACCTAATTACTATTCTTACTTCCCCACCACTGGACCATTGAAATGCCCCAAACCCCGAGCCCCAGTCGTAATTTCCTAGTTTTATATTCAGTTGCTACCAGCAAAGAAACTCCCTCCATGCACCCTGTGAGAGAGTCACAAGGTTTCCCCCCTCCAAATGCCTCAACATTTCCTTGGAATCGGAAAAACCTTGACTTTGAAAAAATGTATTAAGTATATACTAATTTTTAATCCCACAAAATAGTAATTATAATACATTTAACAGAATACAAAAATCAGTATTTGTATTCTGTTAACAGTAACAGAATACAAAAAACTGTTCTGATGAACTATAAAGCAATTTGAATTCCCTAATGTATGAATTACATAATTTGCATGTGAAATAGAGCCTTTTATCCTCATTTGAAACCCTTACATTTTATGCATAATACTGCCACCTGCTGGCTTCTATAAATACAATTCCACAATGTAAAAAAATTAAATTGCACCTCAAAATTCTGTTTAAAATAGTTTAATGTTACAAACCAATTTTACCTCAATAAAAATTAAAATAAATAAAATTAAATAACCTTTATTTCTCAAAAAACAATTTTTTTCTATCAGAAAGATGGAATATTAGCATTAAAAGGATATCTGGATACTGTCTGATTAAATTGCTTTGCCTTCACTTAGAGACAAAAAAAGCAAATACTAAAACTTAGCATTGCAAAAACAATTGGAGAAACATATCCTCAGCTCCTTAACAAGACATTATAGAATACAAAAAAAAGTTACATCTGTGGGGACTTAGCCAAAGTCAAAGGACAGCATCAGCCACAGCGCAACCATATATATATGTGTGTGTGTGTATATGTGTATATATGTATGTATGTATACATATATAGAGAGAAATATATATGTATTCTATATATAACATATATGTATATATTTCTCAATAAAGCTGGGGGAGAAAACTAATAATTAAGCCAGATAATAGTCCTAATGTTCTAATAAACCAAACCTGAAACATTACTAAAGGATGATTCAAAATATTTTCTTCACTGCCAAAAAAAATTGAGCCATGTTCATTTATCATTTCTGTCAACTCCTATACTTTGAAGAAAATTATGAGTACAGCAGATCCTCAAATAATGTCATTTCACTCAATGTTGTTTCCTTATAATATTCATGAGATGCCACAGGAATGTAACTTTTTTATACCAATTAGCATACAGTAAAACTGGTCTCATGACAGTGATTTTGCTTAAAGTCACAGAATCCATCAATGGTGTTAAGTGAGGACTGACTTTAGTGGATTTTGCTTTTAACAGGTAGAACTGAGACACGTGGGTTAAGTGTTGAATTACCAGCACTAACCAAGGTATTCTGAATACACAGGACTTGTTATAACATGCCTTGATATAATCCAAATTTCTAACGCATATCCCAAGTTTCAAGTGTTTCATGGCTACTCCATTACCTACATGATGAAATCCGCAAGCCTTAGCATCTCTTCCTCCTCTATTCTTAAAGTCCTTCATGCATAACTCCACTGGTTCTTTTTTCTTGTACTTTTTCCCATTAGCATTTAGTCCCCCTTTTCCTCCTCCCCCCCCCAGCAATCACCACACTGTTGTCCATGTCCATGAGTCCTTTTTCCTTTTTGCTGAATCCTTCCACCCCATAACTTCCCCCCAGTAGTTCCTATTTTATCTTTCTGGAATTAATCGCTGGTGTCATTCCCCACCATTAACCTATGAACTGCTTGAGGTGAGGAAGAATGCAGATTTAAACATTGTTTCCACAGCCTGTCCTGAGTGTGTACTAAGTGCTAGGCCTGAGCTAAAAGGCTGGTAGTTGAAGGTGAGCAAGAAAAGTCCCTTTATTCAATGTGCTCACAGTTTGGTACAGGAGGCAGATTTCCTCTATGATAAAGTTGTTATCATAATAATGGTATGGTTTATGCCATAATAAACAAATGAAATATAAGTTGAAGGAGTCCATCAAAAGGGGAGTCTATCAGTCCTGTGCTATGTACCAGGTGGAGTGGGAAGAGCAGTGAAGAAGGCTGCATTCTGTCCATGTGGGAGGACCTTACTGCTTGATAAATGAGAGGATGGACAAATATCCCCTTCATGTACATGGTGACCCAGTTTTATTTGACATCAGTTTCTTTAAAGGCGGGAGAGGTAATACAGAAATATCGTAAAACTTGGTTTACTCAGTTCTGTTTGTTACTGACATTCAAAACTATGTTTAAAATTTACTTTACCAGTAATCTTTATTAATATTAGTGCTAAAGTTATGTTTTGCAACTACATAATTTTAAACTTCTATAATGCTATACTAAGATAAAAAATCAGGAGGTTGATATCTCCTAAGTAAGGTGTTCTACTAGAAAGAGTAAAAAGGAAAAAAAAAAAAAAAGAAATCAATGGTGTGAACTCAATTAAGAACAATTCCCACAGCCAAGAACCAGAGGCACTAAAAAGGATATAAACAGACCATTCCAAACTCAATTAAAACAACACACACATCTCTTTCCAGGTAAAGTAATGTGATCTGATTATACGATATAATAAGCACTATAAGTAGAATGTTTTCTGAATTTCTTTTCCCAAATTAAGAACTTAACTAAATCACTTAAATTCATATATAGAGAAAATTCAAACTTAGAAAACTGAGGAGGTAAAAAATAAAGACTCTTTTTTCCAAAAATCATCCCCCAAAAGTGAGGAGTCATCTTTATACCTAGTAGTCCTTATAATGTCTGTCAAATTACAGAATGTGGGACTTTATCTTGAAAGACACATGAGAAAAAAATTACCAAGAGAACAATTTGATGGTCATGAGACAGGAGGGCTTGGGTAATTGGTGAAAAAAGTGAAAGGGATTAACAAGCACTAATTGGGTATAAAATGTCACAAGAATATAAAGTACAGCACAGGGAATATAGTCAGTAATATTATAATTACTTCATAAGGAATTGCTTCATAAGATATGTAAATGTCTTATCACTATGTTGTACACCTAAAACTAATATAATACTGTATGTCAAATATAATTATTTTTAAAAAATTTTAATTACCTCAACCAATGTAATTTTAGGTATTAGATTACCTAACAATGAAAAAAGGGAAATCTAACACAGATTCTATTCTGTGTTATAGTAGCTATTCTAAGGAGAGGAGCTAACAATTACAATATCTGGTTATTATTAAAAATAATCCATTAAGTAAGCATTTTAAAAAGAAATAGTGCCAGTGTTTATATTATGGAGATAAATATACAACCACTGGATAAATAAGACCAAATACCCCAACGTTATATGAATAGGTACTTAGGACTCAGGATTAAACACCCAATAACTAGACTATAAATAGATTTTAAAAGTACAATATGGCAAACAACATAGAAGGAAATGAAAATGATATATGGGCTAGAAAACTGTAACATGATTCAAAAAATGAGTTAACATTCTAATGATAACTAAGTCATTGATGCCCAAGTAAATTTGATGAGTGCGAATAATATTCTTTCATGAAATGTTAGGAATGGGAAAATGGGGGAGTACCTTATGTTTAGTTATTTCGTAAGCAGCCACATACAGTAAAGCATCTTACAGTAAAAAATATACATATAAGACTTGGATAAAAAATGGCCACATTAAACATCTGTGACAAAGTGACACAGACTTGGTCACAGACATTCATCACCATCAGTAATCACTGGCCTCTTTACTATTAATTCTTATTCTAACTCCAATTTACTTTTTGAATTATTTTGCCCTTAGAAGTCAAGGCAAACTGTACCACTAACTGAAATATTTACAACCACCAATAGAAATTAACAAAACAAACTCCCTCCAAAAGTCACATTACCAAGGTATCATAATAGGAATCCTTGAAAAGACAGATCTTAAACTAACCACAAAAATGTTCTCTTCCACCAGGGCAGCATAAGGACTGTCAACTTCTAACTTCAGACATAATAATCTCCTCAGTTCATTAAATGTTTAAATCTGAGGTCTAAATACCAATTCATCTTAGTTTAAAGAAATCTCAGAGACTGAGGTAATTTTTCCAAAACAAGGAGCTTCTCAGGACAGGCTAGAGGGGAACGGCTGCCACCACATTAGCCCTCTACAGCCACATTCTGCACCTTGCCTTTGCCCCCAGGTTCTCCTTACTTCCCAGCAGACTCTTCAGACATAGAGCTACTCGCCAAGGTCCAGCATGGTCATCAGCTGTGCAAAGCATATATTTTTAACCTGATCTCACCAGGGTGCATATATGAGTTTTGGCCCCAATAATCTCTGGGATAGTGCTGAGCTTTGTCTCTTACTCGCCTGTATTGCCTCTGAGCTGTGTTCAAGTAGGGAAGTAGAGAGTACCAAGAGCAGCCATGGTGGGAGGAATCAAGTAACCTCTTGAAACAACATTTGGAACACAGGGGTCACCAGAACATGGGTCTGGGAGCTGACAGTACAAAAAGCCGGCAGCTCCAAGTTCCAACATCTCCCAGAAACTGATGACGTGTAATTGTTAGCCATGGTTTTAAGTATGGAGCTAAATAAAAGATTCATTCCTCATACAAATCATCCTTCCCTTTACAATGATAGGAAGAGGGAGTATTTACTGATGTCTAATCTAAACTGTTTTAATTTAGTTGATTCACACAGAAAAGACAACCATCAAGATATAATTTAAAAGATGACAATTATTCAATGACCAGAAAAGTTCCAGTTTATCCTTTGACTATAAGAAGCTAGTACTAAACTAGCACTTCCCAATTCAAGGATTACCCTTTCCCTCAAAGCTTTCTTTAGGATCCTCAGAATTTCTTCCATTGTCAGGGTATCCTGACAACACCATAACTCAAACCTCTATGAGCACAGGCCACTCCTTCCCTGTACTTACAGACTGTAACAGCACACACTGATGGGGGTAGCACTGACAGACAAACTAATCTTGAAAATTAATTAATCTTCAGCTGTGAGGGTGGAGGTCTGAATGTTATAATCGAATCTATCATGCTATAATTCTATAAGCTAACTTTATTAATATAATCAAATATTGACTGTAAAAAACATTTTTAACTTTAAGGACTTTATAATAATAAATACAATCTCTTAGGAGCTAGTTGTTATTTAAAAAAGCAAGCACACTGATAAAATATATCCTAATACATACAACTTTAATTTCCTAATATTTATTATATTGCTATTATTTTATCATACATCTTTAAATTATCTCTATTACTAAATTAAACTCATTGTAAAATTAAACTGATAAAAGCTCAAAGAAAATGTGGGCTTACTGAGCTTATACATACTCACCTGACTTGGTATGTTTTCCTTCACACGTGTCCAAGCCCCAGCTTTATATAAATACTGGGCTGGGCTCAGATATTTTGCTCTATATTCAGAATTCACCTTCCTGACAGAAATAAAATAAGGGTAAATATATCACAATGTCAATCATCTAAATATTATATTGTTTATCTTACAAATTACATACCCAAGTCTTTGATGTCTCCAAGGAATGAATTTCTTTTTAGGCTGGTTTGAGTCTTTTGATTCCATCTCTGCTTCTAATTTTAAAGAATCGTCTGTTTTATTACACTAAAATGACAAAATTCAAACTTTTTATGCTTAAAATATTTTACACATTAAAGTGAAAGCATAAATGTTATAAAGTATGTTAAATACTGTATTACAATTCTGTTTTTAAAAGATTTAATATCAAAGATAACAGAGAAATCACAAGAAATTAACAAGCAAGTTTTGAAACTAGTATATCTGGTTAGTGTTTTTGAAGTATAACTCAGGATATAGTTTCAATTTCTAACAATTAAAATTTTAGATCCTTGACTAGGAAAAAAATAATTAATTAACAACTAAATATGATATTTTAAATTTATATTTAATTGTGTTATTCTAAATTTATATTTAATAGTGTTATAGTAATTCAATGTAAAGCTCCAATTATTAAGTTACCACATTGTTTACTGAATAACTTAATCTCTTTTATTCTCTGCAAGATCATAGGTCCAAAAAAATTATACACATATACAAAATTTTACTCTAGTCATATAATTTCTATTTTTAGAACCCATAAAATATCAGGTATGACCTTCCAGGAAATTAAATAATAAGACTTATAACCTGTTCACCCATAATTGACAATAATTTTAACCTGATGCTGCAATTTAAATAGCTATAATTTCACACAGTAGCAGGTCTTTGTATATCCTGAGATAAATCATGTGAATTATACTGGCTATAACTTGACATGCTATAACTTTGGTTTAAAACTCATATATACATGTGTGTTTGTGTTTGATTTCCACTATTTAATTTAAAGTATTGTATGTGTTTCTGTCACTACTGTTACCCTTGGAGCCCATATTACTGTAAAGTCAAATATTTGATATTAGACATAGCAGATCTAATAAGCATTCATTACACTGTATTATATCTTACTACTTCCAGGTCTGTCTCCCCAATAGCCCAAGAGCTGCTTAGAGCTTAAGGTGGTTATCACTATATTCTCACTAGCTACCCAATGCCCAGTTCCTACTACGTACCCAGTGAACATCTGGCATTTAATAAACAAACAAGTGACTGAATGAACTAGCTGAAAACAAAAATTACAAGTGGTGCTAAGTGATAAAAAAAAAAAAAACACGCAGAGTCTAAAATGAGGATTTTGCTTTGTTTGAAGAGTTGATAAATACCTGTTTTTCAGGAGATACTATTTCCAAATGTTCGTTCTCTTTCAAATCATTTCTTAATTTTGGTTCTTTCACTGGAGATAAACCCTTGAAATTTCTTTTGTATTCCGTTTCATGGATTATTGAGTTACCTTTGAATTGTGGAACAAATTTGCTTTTATTGTGGAAAACCTTAAAACAAAAATTAGTTTAGTGTTTTGTTGGTTAAATATACAGAATTCAGTTTTTCAACCGCTAAAAAAAATGTCACACATAAAGTTGAATAGTAGTATATAAAAAAGGCAAAATTATATATGACTCTGTAATTTCACTTGACATGTCTAACTAATATCCAAAGGGCAACAAAAGCAAAAATAGACAAATGACATTGCATTAAACTAAAAAGCTTCTGTAAAGAAAACCTAGTAAAGAGACTCGGTTTGGGAATGAGAAAAAATATATGTAAACCTTAGATCTCATAAGAGGTCAATATTCAACATATATTAAGGAACTCAACTCAATAGCAAGAAAACAACCCAGTTTAAAAATGGGCAAAGAGGCATAAAAACAGACATACAGATCAACAGAATAGAATAGGGAGTCCAGATATAAACCCATGCATATAGTCAGTTAATTTATGATGAAGAAGCCAAGAACATATAATGTACTAGGACGGTCTCTTCAATAAATGGTATTGGGGAGACCAGGCTGTTATACAAAAGAATGAAACAGAACCACACAGTCTTACACCACACACAAAGATCAACTCAAAATGGATTAAGACTTGAACATAAAGCGTAAAACCATAAAAACTTCTAGGAAAAAACATAGGGAGGGGATAAGCACCTTGACATGGGCCTTGACAAGGATTTTTTTTAATTTGACACCAAAACTAAAGGCAACAAAGAAGCAGACATAAACAACTACAACTAAATCAAACTAAAAAGCTTCCATATAGCAAAGGAAACCATCAACAAAAATAGTCTATGAAATGAGAGAAAATATTTGTGAATCATATATTTAATAATGGATTATTACATTACAATAACAATAATAGAAGTCATACAACTCAAAAGAAAATAACCATAAAATCCAATTAAAAATGGGCAGAGGAACTAAATAGACATTTTTCCAAAGAAAAGATATAGTGGCTACGGGGTATATGAACAACTAATCAAGATCATTAATCATCAGGAAAATATAAATCAAAACCACAATGAGACAATCACCTCAGATCTGTTAGAATAGCTATTATCGAAAATACAAAAGATAATTGTTGGCAAGGATGTGGGGAGCCCCTGTGCTCTGTCGGTGGGAATGTAAATTAGTAAAGCCATTATGATGATACTCAAAAACAGTATGGAGGTTCCTCAAAAAATTGAAAACAAAACTACCATATGATTCAGCAATTCTATTTCTGGGTGTATCTCCAAAGGAAGTGAAATCTGTATCTCAGAGTTTATCTGCACGCCCTTGTTCACTGAAGCATTATTCACAATGGCCAAGATATGAAATGAACCTAAGTGTCCATCAATAGATGAATGGATAAAGAAAATGTGGCATGCATATACAATGGAATATTATTCAGACTTAAAAAATAGAAAAAATCTTGTCATTTGCAACATGGACGAACCTGAAGAACATATGCTAAGTGAAATAAGTCAGGCACAGAACAATAAATACTGCATGATTACATTTGTAGGTGGAATCTATAAGTCAAACTCACAGAAGCAGAGGAGGATGGTGGCTGCCAGGGGCTAGTGGGTAGGGAACAGAGGGAGATGCTGCTCAAAGAGTCCCAAATTTCAATAATGCCAAACAAAATAAGTTCTGCAGATCTCAAGTGCAGCATGATGACTATAGTTAATAATACCGTATTATATACTTGAAACTAGCTAACAGGGTAGATCTTAAGAGTTCTCACTACAAAAAAGGTAACTGTGAAGTGATAGATGTGTTAGTTTGATTATAGTAATATACATATATCAAGATATTACATTCTATACATATATATTATTTTTGTCAGTTATACCTCAATAAAGCTGGGGAAAAATCCAAAGGTCAATTTTCTATATTCATTACTACTATTTTTTAATAATAGCTACTATATTCAAAATCCTGCTTAAGCCAAAAGAAATAATAAACCATATCTTTCCTCCCCAAAGTCTCTCATCAGTTTGGTAATGGGGTTAGTAGAGTAGGCATATTTTAATAATATGAACATAGACATTAGCTTTATAAGGCAATTCTGTTGTCAGCTCTACAGGTTTTTTTCCTCAACGTGAATTTTTTTCTTCCTGCAAAAAATATAAAATTCTTAACATTTTAATTGTCTGGTATGTTCATTTTTCAGTTTTTGTTTCTGTGCTTGCTTATTTTTAGCTTAAGGCCCAGGAAAAGTCACATAATTATTATGTTTCTATTTTTAAATGTTTCCTTTTATCCTTAATACTTCATAATATGTTTTCCATTCTATGGTATATGATTACTGATTACAAGGAAAGCAAATGAAAAAGATGGAGCTCAGATAAAGTATATCATTGTTTTATAACTCGAGACAGTATATCTTCATATAGATTAAATCCAAACAGTATATCTTTTTAAGATACAGTATAACCTGTAGTATTTTTCTAGCTAAAATTGCTCTGACTCATTTACATGTTAATACAAGACATCCTTTCAGAAAACAGGTGTCTGATAAAACAGAACTAAATAGCTCTTTCAGAGGTCCCCATCAACAAGCATTCAATTTCTGTCACAGAGCTCTTCAGTCCATAGCCCTGAAATTGATATGCTTTGAAGTAACAAACAGTATTTGCATCCCCCTCAAATTCTTTGAAACCCTTATAATGAAAGCAATAAAACTACTAAAGTGTTGCTAATGATTTATATTATACTTCTGATCCTATTAAAAAAACATTTTTATATAATACTTTCACTGAAATATGTAAAAGTAGTTAATGGGGCTTTAATTTGAATCAGCTCTATTTTAAAAGTGAAATACTGTATGAAAACTGAAGAATACACAATTTTAAGGCATTAAGTAATTTTTAGGTACACTTACTATTCAAGAATACTTGTAAACCAGTGAAAGAAGTACTGATCCTATTTACTAGGTTCATAAGCTGTACATATCACTTTATATTATTTGATATGTTCCTAAAATGTTATATAAATTTAAGGATTTAAAAAAAAAACTGAATAACAAGTAAATAAGCCCAGAGCTTCCACAATTTATAGGATCATTGCTATTATTATCATAGTGTAAGATGACTGATTTCCTTGCCTTGCTGAATCTAATTGTCCTCTCGGTCCTCAGGGGTATATAGTAAATGTTGCAATACAGGAGAAAATGAATGTGAGGGTGTGTGAAGGTGTGTGCATGTGTGTGTACACAAATATGTTTATAAAGAAAAACACAAAGGTGAGGAGAAACAAAAGTCTGAGCTGTCATGAGCCTCTGGGGATATTCTAAATGGAAGTATTTCCTACCTAGGCCTCAGAGTATGTTTAGGAATGTAAATGAGAGTTAAGAGCTGAAGAACAGTTTAGAAGAAGGCAGTAGTAAAACAAGAGTATTTATTAGTAATGGTAATCCAGTACTAAAATTGTGCAGGTATACAATACATCTAATATCACATTTAGTTATCCATATAGCTTTTGAATTTTATAATTATATTTTACACTGTCAGTTCCTATTACTCTTCATTTAATAAAATAAAATTATGTATCTTCTATTACTACAAAAATATTTTGTACTTATTAAAATAAATATCCAAAGCAATTATAATACAAATATATGTTTTCCGTCTGGGTTTCTATCTTTCTAATAGGACAGAAAACATAATATATTGGTCAACTGAACACATATTATAATCAAACCAGTTCAATATTTTTTGATAAATAAAAGAACTCCCAGCATGCAAAAACTTACCAGTGCCTAGGTTTTCATTACCAGTCTCATATTTGTTATATATAAAGGATCTGGCCACAACGATGAGCAGCAGCCTAAGATGCACGCTGTTACTACTATAAATCATGAGTAATGGAATGATTTCAGCAACATCCTCATTTTCACTTCTCTAGAACCTACCTCCAGGCCTATTTAAGTATCTCATTTCTTTCAGCAATTAGTTCTATGTAAATCTGCAAAACTAGATTAAACAATGATATTCAAAAACATACTACATCTATTGAACTACCTGATTGGCTGCAAAAACTGGAGCAGTTTCTTTAGGGGTCTTCCAAACAAACTGCCTTTGATATTCAGAATTTCTCAAGACACTATGTGAAGGAACAACAGTCAATCCAGCTTTCTTCTGCAGAAATCTATCCAACTGTTAGGGAAAAAAATCCCAATCTAAGTCACTGAAAATTTCCATTTTTTTTTTTACTGTGGTAAAATAAACATACAGTACAGCATTAATTAATTATATCCACATTGTTGTACAACTAACTTTTCTCAAATGAAAATCTCCCTTTTAAATTGTCAAACTATTTAAAATTCCTTTTATAATACTGTCAAGAAATTATGATGCATCCCACAAAAACATTAACATCTCTCAATTCCTTCTTACCAATTATTTATAATTAAACCTCTTTCTAAGAAACAACAGCCCCTTGCTTTATGCACACATTGCTTCTGGGACACCCCTTCCCCTGCCCACCAGACTTACACATCACCTTCCTTGATCCCCCTAGGCCCCCTAGTTTTCACAAGCCATGGGTTCTTCTCCAACACTTCTAAATGCCTCTCCGTGGGTCCAGTCAACAGTGGACATGAAATAGGGAAGAAGCACAGTGGCATGGAGAAAAATGTGGGAGGCAGTGAGATGACTGACTGCACAGGTCCCTGCAGCCTCCACTTATGTGCTCTCAGGGACCTTCTGCAGGCCAGCTATGACATAAGAGAGAAGAACTGCAAGGTCTTTGAGGTCCAGCCAGAACTCTCCTTTCTTTTGCATTTCATCAACTGAGATTCTGTTGTTGTTGTTTTTTTTTTTTTTTCTTGCTGGTATACAATAATAAATTGAAAAGAGCCTAGGTAGAAGCCAGCTTTCCATCCCTGCCAGAGCTAATGACCTACTCCCCTTCTCTGTCTCAACTTGATCTCTCCCTTAGGATTCAGGTGCTGATATATGATGAATAAAATCCAGAAGCAAACTGTCCACCCAATGAAGAGATACCTTAGTATAACTAGTACAAAGTGACTATTAAGAATAGAACTAATTCACAATAAAATCAATAGCCTCTTAACTAGTCTATAGACAAGAAAACAATAGAAAAATTTTAAGCACAAAATATAATATTTTGAAAATGATGAAATCTACAAAGAATTCTATGTTTTTGTAAAGAAATAAGGTAAATATACTTCCCTTATTATCTATGTTTTCTGAGAGGAGCTTGGTAGAATGTTCCACTTCCACATTTTCATTAACTGGTATATGGTTTGCTATTACATCCTTATTATTTTCCACAGTATCTGAAGCCCCTTCAGCTTTGGATTCTGCAGAGTGAGATCTGGTTCCCTTGGGAACCCTGGAGGCTTCCAGTGCAAGAACTCTTTCTTGGTTAAAGTCTTCTTTGTGTTCTGCCTGTTGTGACTCTGGTGTTTCTGGGGCTTCAGGTTGTGGTGACACAACCACATCACTCTCTGAGAGAGCTCCATTCCACTCGAGAGATTTTGAAATCTGTGGGTCATGGTAAGGGACTCTTCTTTTTGAAATAAAACTTGGCTCTTTCGTGATTCCTACAAAATAGAGCAAACAAAAGTAGCAGCTACCAAAAAAGTTGCAAAGACAACTTTTAATAACAGCTATGAAAGGAGAAATGAAATTTAAAATTCAGTTGAGAACATAAGCACAGTTTTTCAACATGAAATCTTTAATTTTGCTTCAAAGAAATATTACAAGGTTGACCATTAAAAATTTTTAAATTAGGGTCACAATGTTCAAGTTAGCCTCCACAAGTCACTAGAACTGCAACGTGATGGACCTGGCAAGTCCGGCAGCACCTGCAGCCTCCGTTTCTAATTACTTTCCTGTGCTACTTAACAGAACAATGGGCCCTGGTAGTGTCAAAATTTGGAACTTTTCACAAAGCTTCTCTTATGCAGAGCAGACCAAGATGAGAAGGGATGAGATGTCATTATGCTAGATCTTGGTTCTACATTTGCCTTGATTTCCTGAGAATTAAAGAGAATGAACCCTTTAAACAAGAGCTAAGATACTATTTCTCTATATTTCTGTCTAAGCAAATGTCCAAAAAACTTAACCTTCTGCCCAGGTAAGAGGAGCTCTGTGGAATGACAGCCACTAAGATACTGCCCCAGTTTGGGGCCATTCTTTAAATAGAAAGGAGACTGGGCAGGGTAGGGGGGAAAAAGGTAAGACCAGAAGGGAAGGGAAGGAGATGGGAGTGGAGAGAAAATCTGGCAAGAGGTAAATAAAAGCCAGAGTTCTTTAGCCTCTATCACGGATGTTTCAGCAGCTGAACACAGAGTCCCCAACCTTACAAGGTTTCCCTAGACCAGTGGTCTTCAAACTGAGTGCATATATGTCTAGTGGTACATACAGACATTGGGGTTGAGGGGTGGGCAGCTTAAGGGAATCATTTTCCAGATCCTAACTTCCATATGTCTTACTTCCTGACACTGATCTCCCTAAGAGATCATCTGCCATCTGTAGTTTTATTTCCCACCACCCCTTTCCCACTTCACAAGAGACAGACACACCTGTCAACCAGCCCCAGGGAATAAGAAATATCTCATAGGTGGGGGAGGAAAACAAAGGGACAATTCAAGAAAGCGTAATTCCTGAGGGAGAATATTTGACAGCAACACAAAGAAGCAGAGATTAGAAATAACAAGGGAACTGCACCTTGTTTCACCCAGTTCCACAGCTTTCCATCTACCTAACTTAGAATTAAAACTCAGGTGTAAGAGTGCCATCATGTGAAATGCATATATGCATATTAACACATTTATTTGGATTGAAAAAAGTTAGACCTTTTCTCTCACAGAAAATAATTTCCATTAGTTTTGCCAAGGAGGACTACCTTTACCAATTCTATCTATGGTGAACATTTACCATAAACTGAATGAGCTAAGTAGCAGCTCCAGTTTTAAGAAAATACATGTACAAAATTTAATACACCAGAAATCACGTTCTTCAAAGCTATCTGTTACATTTATGACAAAACAATTTAATCACCTTAAAAATGTGAAGCAATAGAAAGACCTTCTAAGTTCTTTCAGGGAGTATGAAAGCTTAAAAGTTTGAAGACCACTGCCCCAGACTTCTCTTTGCTTTAACATGGAAGGAGGCTCCAGGTAGCAGAGCAAAATAAAAGGGAACGATTCTCAAGTGGCCTGCCCTTATCTCCCAGGACCAGCAAAAATACACTATGGGGACAAAACCCACTCCATTAACAGAACGTCCAGCCAGGCCCAGCTAACGCTGCTGTTCCTGGCTTGCCTCCTACCTTGCTTTAGGAGCAGCCTGGAGTTCCGGCTCTGGCCGCCCCCTTCCTAATATTTAACATTCTCCATTAACATGTCTCCTCCCCTAAACCATCCATCCTTTTGTAATATATCCTTCTCCAAAGTGGCTTTACTCCCACAGTCTCACTTAATCACCTCTCAACCTTTTTTAAATACACCTCATCTAGGCTAAAATGTCATGGGGGCAACTATTTGGTTACCCAATTTCCCAATGTCATAATATCCCTTTAGGCCCTCAGTGGGGCATCCACACTTTGACAAGAGATTTATTTTGGATTCTTAATCTAATGGAGCCTCAGATTTGTGGAATTTCTGGTCATTTGGAGAGGATTATGAGCACCATCCTGCCCAAGAAGTAGGGACATCCACCCTTTGAAGTCAGGCTCTGGGCGAAGGATCCTAACACATCAAATGATCCCTAAAAGAGCCACCCCTCTAGCCAACTCTTCCATTTATTCTCCAAACCCAATCTTGGAAACACTTTCATTTTACTAATTTCCCAGGCTTGGCACCTCACTCATAAGTCTATTCTTTTCCTGGCTTAAATACATAACATTCGAGGAACTTACATACCACACAGAGGCACTCTCACGCATCACATGTGAGGCACCAGCACTCATTCATCTGTACATTCGCATCTGGCCCTTAACAGGCAACATCTCATTTAATCCCTTGCAGCAATCCTGTGCAATGGGCTTCCTAAATCCACTTGGGGAAAAGCCAAATTTGCCCAAGGTCACACAGCTAATATGGATTCAAACTCAGGTTTATTCCTTCATTCCAGTTTTAACAAGCACTAGAGTGTGTCAGGTACTGCATGGTAAAGACACAGATAAGAGCTTTGCTCTCCCAGATCTTATACTCAATCTTAATTCTCGAGGGAGAATTAAGCAAGCAGGTAGGAATAAAGTCAGTCTACCTCTTTTCCCCTCTAGCACGCTCCAGGCAACCTTGCCCCAGGGCTCTGACTTCACTGGTATACAGGGAGGAAGCGTGCATGATAACAAAAACATGGCCTCTGAATTCATGGGTTTTGAACAATACAGATTTGACTTCAAATCATGGTTCTATTATTTACTAGCTGTAATCCTTGTGCAACTGACTTAATCTATCTAAGCTTCAATTCCTCAACACCTTGGGAGTACTCCTTCCCAGGCTTACTACTCTCAGCTTTCATGTCTCAGCTCAAATATCAAATCTAAAGCATATTTCCTCCAATCCATCCCTCCCCAAGGTTATCTATTATGCTAGTCTACAATTTTATATAACAACCTGAAATTCCCAAGTTTATTTATTGAGTTACTTGTTCACTGTTTTCACCACACTTAAGGGTCTGTATCTAGTTCAAGGCTATATCCCTAGAAGCTAGGAATACTCCTGGCCTATAGTAAACCCTCAATAAATATTTGTTAAATAAACTAATGCATAAGTCAACCAGGCCAATTGACAAATGCTTCACAATTTTTTAATCATTTTGCAAACTTACCCCAAGACTTATCCAAGTTATAATGAATTTCACTTTGCCCAACTTACCTAATTGATCTGATCTAAGTCCAGCCCATGGGTACCTTCGCCCCACTGAGGAATTACAGGACTCTGACAAATATGACTTTTTCCACAGAAAGTTCCTCTGGTATTCACTCAGCCCCTGTAAATGCAAAGTACAATTTGACTACAATGCAATTAACGAAAGTTGTTTTAAAGCAGGCATCAGTAAAAATAATTTCTGAACCTCTAAAAAGAGTTGCAAGAGTTAAGATTGATAATTAAACAAAAATCTCCTTAATAATAGCTAATATTTCACCACCTGAAATATTTTACTTAGCATAATACTCTCCAGATCCATCCATGCTGTTCGGAAGGGTAGGAATCAACAAAACAAACAAGTGAGCAAAATAGAACCAGAGACATGGAAATGAAGAAACTAACAGTAACCAGAGGGGGGCTTAACAGGGAAAAGAAGGGGAAGGGTCAAGTCAAGGAACTTGTATAAGGGACCCATAGACAGAGACAAAGAGGAGGGAAGGTTGAAAGTGGAAGGTGAGGGGTGGATAGGGCAGGGGAGAGTAATGGGGGGGATATGGGGGCAACTGTGTTCTCTGCACAATAAAAAAAAAATTAAATAATAGCTAATATTTACCCAGCCTTGTACTAAGCAGTTCACGTGTCATATCCTTTAATCCTTGTAACCACTTGAGGCAGATGCTAGCCGGAATCTGAGGCCAGAAGTCTACCCTTTTGCTGGCTGTCTGATTCCAAAGCCTGAACTCTTCTTTAATAAGTGACAAACTAAATCTTCATTACTATAATCATCCTAATTAAGGTCTCGAATACACAATATTATGTATTATGCCTAGTAACTTTCAAAATTCTGTAAAGTCAACTAAGAAAAGACAAATTCCCCTCCTATTCTGGATTCAAACCCTTAAGGCGAAGACAGCCAGGGTTGTGGAAAACTGTGGTCAACTGTTAATGTTGAAGGGTGCTTGACCCTGTCAGCTACCTGGAACTTTTAACGAACGAAATGCACAACTATGAATAATGTGTATTGCTTATACCCTGTCTTTATCCCATTTCTCAAGCCTTTAAAAGACATATGCACTTTAAAGTTTTAAAGGAGAGGGGTGTTAAATGCCAAGCTGTGAAATGGGCCTCCCGTGTTCCAATCTGAAGCCCGTTATAAACTACTCTCCTTCCATCTTCACTCCTCTGAGCCTCCCAGGCCTATCCCAACACCATTTAGCCCTACCCGGTAACTCGGAAGTGAGAGTAAGCGGAGAGAGAGCTAGGAGAGGGGAGACGAACATCTTCCAGGAGCGTGGCGGGCCGACTCGGGGGCTGACAGGCTCTGCGGGGCCGAGGGGCGCAGCGCAGGAAAGCCGGCGAGGCACTCCGCGCCCCGCACCCGCCCCGGCTCCCCCCATCAGCCTTCGGTCCCGGGCACCCCGGCCTCACCTTGAAGCGCACCGGCATATCGCCCAGCGCTGGAGCCCCCCGCACTCCGACAGTTAATGGGACAAAAAGCCCCGAGGGGGCGGGGCAAACAACAGTGGTTCCCTAGCAAAACCCTTTGCCTGGCGTCCCCAACTACGCGCCGGCGCATTCCGCGCTTCCCTCCTTGAGTCCTGTCGCTCTACCTTTTCCCGCCCATTCTGAAGCCGAAAAACCAATAGAAATTTGGAAAACTGCTTGCCGTCATTAAGATTTCCGCAATCGTTGCCCGAAACGGGGACGCCCGCCTTCCGTGCCAAATCCGGAGAACTAATGGAGAAGGCGGGCGGAAAACCAGCCAATGAGGCTCCCAGGACCGCGGTGGGCGGGACCCCGCGGGAGCTTCGTCTACAGGATCTCTCTCAGGCTGCTGGTATCGCGGGCTCCAGCGCCACAATGGCAGTTGCTGCTGGTGGGATTTCTGTGTGGCCGGCCTCGCTGGGCCAAGGTTCCTGACGTCACAAAGCATGAAGGTGTGTTCTTAATTACACAATGTATGACGGACCGAATACTAGTTTTTCTCAGCTAAAAATGTTTAGGTATATTCTCCTGAACATCAGTTCCTACAACCGAAAGCCCTGTTAGACTACTTAACTGTCACATCGATAAGGAAAGGCCAAAAAAATAAATACAGCTTAGGCAGGGCAAAAAAAGAAAACGTTTTTATTAAACTGTCGACTTCCAGTGGTATTCTTGCCTCCCATAATCCCCCCTCAAGAAAATGTACATACAACTCAGATTAGAAAACATTAATGGTGCTGGTAACTCTCAAGTGTCTCCTTTTTTAAAATTCCATTTGATTTTAATAGACTTGCTATTAATAACTTATGATTCTACCATTGACAGAACACTGTGCTGACCCTGAGAATGGGTAAGAAATCATCTAGACAGTCTTCTAATATACTTGAGAATATATATTTATTCAATAATAACATACTGTATCATGTGGTAAATTTCCAAATGATAGGTATAAGTGATAAGAGCTATAGGAATTGGAGGAGGGGGGCATCCCTAAGGGCAGGGATGATTAGAAAAAGCCTCAGGAGGAAATATTCAGACTCAGCCTTGAAGATTAGAGGGACTGAAATAAGAGGGAAATGGGATGATCAAAGGGCAGATAGATGTGTGAATGGAAAGGTGCCAGGCTTCTTCCAGGAACAAGGAATTCAGTGCCTTTTACTTTTGTCATTTGTTGACTGAAGAAAAGTATATCCCCTCTTTTAAACTTTCAAAGAATTAATACCAGTGCTTGGTGGGGGGGTTTTAAGCATGTTCTGCAAAGGCTTGTCTTCCTGAATCCTGATTTATATCTCTGTGCTTCTTCATCATCACTGAGATACTTAAAAATTCATTTGAAGGATCCACCTGACATCTGAAACAAAGAGAATATTAAAGTAGGCCCCTGGTGCCATACATCCAGGGAAGCCTTTGAGAAATGTTAATTAGTGATGACAGCATCTCTACCGTGTAAATTAAGAATGGCACAAACAAGACACAATAGAATATAAAACAAAAGTCCTCTGCAGGAAAGCAGCCCAGATCTTACAGGGTAGGAAAGACGCAGCTCCAGCTGAACACAGCTTTGTGACCATGTGATCCTGTGGTGAAATCAGTAAAAGCAAGCATGTGGAATGGAGCCCTTCTACTAACCAAGGGCAGTAACAACTGCAGTAGTAGAGCTCTGCTAAACAGGGAATAATTAAGAAGAAAACCAAACAGCAGATAGTAAAAATAATGTAGTCGCAACCTGCATTTGCTAATATGTGTTAAAGGAAGAGAATATTTTACTTTATTTTTTAAATGAAAGCCTACCCCAGTTTTTGAGGCAAAGATGTAGAAGTGAAAAAAAGGGACAGCCTTAGCAAATGAGTTTGTAGTCTGTTACCTACTCTTACTCTCTGATGCTGCTGGAAACAGACCCAGTATCCTACAAAGTTCCACCCAAGTGTTTTGGGGCATCCCTAGAAAGTGTCTCACATTGCTTACAGCTACCACATAAACAATGCCCAGCATCACTGCCAGTAGCTGTACTATTCCAGTTGCCATTTATCCGTAGATGTCACTCTTGCTGCTGGCCACCACAGCCACATTTGCTGGGCACTGAGTCTCCCTGGACACAGCATGAAACCTCCTCAGCCCGACCCTGTTGGTGATCTGAGGCAAGCCCCTCTTCCTTTTTTGTGTTACCCTCTATTAAGTGAATACAAAAGTATTGAAAAAAACTTTTCCTTTATCCTCCCTTCTCTCCAAAGGGCTCAAAGTGAAGTATGTGGAGTCTGGGCCAGAAAGTAATTCCTCAGTCAATCCCATTCTGAACTCAGATGAGCTTCTCTCTTCCACCAGTTAATTCCCTCTTATGGGACAAGGCTTCCTCTTCCCTTTGTTAATTTCTGTTTCTCAAACAAACAAATTTCTGTTTATTGCCTTCAGGAAACTAAATTGGTACCTCTACAAAGAGTAATTGTGCAATCCTTTCTTTTAACCCAACAATTCCACTTTTGTAACTTTATCATGAAGTTATACTTGCCCATATGTGGAAAGTATTTATTTGAGTTTGTTTACTGCATTGTCGACAGTAACAAAAGTTAGAAGCAATGTAAACATACATCTGCAGGGGACTAGTTAAATACATTACAGTTTCTTTAGGATCCAGAGCAAGAATAGGCTGTGCAGCAGGTTCACATGCCAGTTCAGGCTGCTCTGCTCCTTCAGGTCTTCTAACCCAGCAGATCCAAGGGTAGTCCCTGTTGGGGTGGACCCCCTTCAGGTTTTAAGTACTATATTCATCAGGGTCCAGCCAGGAAAACAGAAATTATCAGAAGCATTTCAACAAATAAAACTTAATATAAGCTATTGGTTAATCAGTTATCAGAGAATTTTAAAAAGCTAAAAGAAGAAAGAGAGGATAGTAATTCCAGGAAGCACCCAGGCCATTGTGGTTGGCTGGAGCATTATCCTGTACACTAAAAGGTTGTGGGTTCAATTCCCAGTCAGGGCACATACCTAGGTTGTGGGTTTAAGCCCCAGTAATAGTGTTTACAAGAAGGTAACAAATCGATGTTTTTCTCTCACATCAGTGTTTCTCTCTCCCTTACTATCTAAAAGCAATTTTAAAATGTCCTCAGGTAAAGATTTTAAAAAAACTTTTTTTTTTTTAAATATTCCAGGAAGCAGTTCACACCCCTAAGGCTGGAAGAATGGACGGAAATGTTGAGGTTACATGAACACAGAAGTTTGCTGAAGAGGCCTACTCATAGTCAGCTCTGAAAAGGGGTCAGTCGCTGGCTGGCTGGTGCTGGTACCTCTGAGGGGACAAAATTGGAAATGACAAAAAAAAAAAGGAAAAGGGGGGAAAAAACCCTGGAGACTGCAATGAACTGCACACAATGGAGTAAAAGGTTGTTGTTAAGGTGTTACTGAGAGAAAAAGAGAACATTCTGGTCACGAGGGTCCTTTCTTAGCAGACCGAACAGGAAGCTAGCAGGGTAGGATCTAAAAAAAAATCAAGGTGTAGAAGAGTATAATACTATACCATAAGTTGGAGTAAAGGAAAGATGAAGAAAAGAAAGAAAAAAATATCATGTAATGACATCTTTCACAGACACTTTCCCCCTCACTCATGAGTTTAACTCCATTAGCAGCAGCTGTGAAGATGAAAAACATTTTATTCAACTTATAAATAAATGGAAACTTTAAGGCATTGGTAACTATTATTAGGGCTTTCCTCTTTACATATCTCCTTCCATCGAACCTTCCTAAATTCATTTTGCTTTATATATATCACAATAAGTCTATTGCTTCTTTGAGATGAAAGCATCAAAATCCTTTAAAGCAACTTTTATTTGCACTTGAAATATAAATATACTACTCATTCTATTAAAAACAGGAAGTCATTGACATCACAAATCTGACACTCTCCCTTTGTTTTCTCAGTAGCAATTAGAACATTGAATAATTTGTAATTGCCTCTATATTTAATTTTATTTAACATACAAAAATTTATTGTATACAAATAAAAACAGAATCAAACAACATGAGTTAAAAGAAAATACACAAAGATGAGTTAAGACACAGCCCCTGCCTTCAAATCTGATTACAATCAATTTGGGGGTACAGACACAAAGACCACAGGAAATGAAAGAAGGAAGCAAGGAAAGGGCTAAATGTGAGTACCCTTCTATTCTGAAGATGCTTTTAAATCTAGTGCCAGAAAGTTTTTTCTATGACTGGGGACTAAAGAGCAGACAGGATAAGGGAGCTGCTTTTAAATTCCATCCTGGGAAACACCTGATCTGGAGGACCTTTCACTTTCTCTTTTGTTCTGACCTAGGTAGCTGAATCCAGGCCAGATGATCCTGGGGAAGATTTAACTAACATTTTCTCAATATTGGTTCCCAAAAAAGTAAATTAGTTGTTGTCTGTCATCTGTCTTTTATTTCCTTGTTGCTTCAGAAATCAAAGTAAAGCAGAAACCAGTTTTCTCAACATTTCAGCGTGTACTTGCATATGTATAACTACCTCTGAAATACCTTACAAGGCAACTTGAAATTTCAATTTCCAGGCTTAGTAAAGCTCTTGAGCTTTTCCTTGGGGGTCACGCTTAACTGGACTTTCCTTGGCTCTCAGTCTGAGAATCACCTAGAAACACTTTCTTTGTCATTTTTCCACAGGTATTAACTTCTTTTTCTTCATATGAATTTGTGATTGCACAACTGAAAAAAAATGAGAAAATTAAATCAGTGAATTCTGTCTCAGAAGCAAAATTGCTGATATTGTACCTTAATGTCAGTAAGAATAAATAGGGTCTATGATTAAGACTTACCACTGAGCCAAGTGCAGTTTGCCCTCCAGACTTAACAGCCATGGGTTGCTCTTTTGACAAAGAACTGTCTGCCTTTTGAATCAGTGGGGCACCTTTTGGAACACTCAAGGTTCTCTTGACAGCATAAACATATATATATACACATGTAGTGTGTGTGTGTGTGTGTGTGTGTGTGTGTGTGTATGAGCCTGAGGGACTCCTAGCCATACAAGGCTATGCTGAGTGAAGTAATTCTCAGTAAGGCATAAACCACTGCAGGCCATTATAATAATATGTTGTGTCTCTGCTGAAGAAGTCACAGGGAACAAAATTCGGAGCATAAAATTCATTTTAACACCTTCACTGCTGATGCTTCTGTTATCTAAGAATTGCCTTCCCTTCTTTTCACTGATTATTCATTGTCTTAAATTACCATCCCTACAAAAGCACCTATAGAGACACAGATTTTTGTAGAATTGCCTATTCTGCAGATTTGGAAGCATTTATTCTCTGACCACTTAAAACCAGATGTCATGGTCAGATCAAAGGACACTACCTATCCACCTTCCTAAGAATCTTGGCCCTGGAGTCTATTTAGCCTTCCCAATGATGTAAGCTACTTGTATCAATCATCTATTGCCACAATAATGCTGTATAACAAACATCCCCAAACGCAGCAACTTAAAACAACCATTTGTTGTTCATTAATCTGTGGGTCAACTGGCCAGCTCTACTGGTCTAAGTTGAGCTTGTCTGATCTCACTGAGCTTGCTCATGTGTTCACAATCAGCTGATAGGTTAGCCAGAGGATGACTGGTCTCAGACATCTTATCACCACTCCATTCGGGCTTTCACCTTCCAGCAGGCTAGCCTGAATTGTTTTCATGGAGATCCAAGCGGAAGAGCCAAGTATGCAAGATTCCTTGAGAATTAGGCTTAGAAATGGCACATCATTTCTAGAACATTCCATTAACCAAAGCAAGTCAAAAAAAAGTCTAGCCAGGATTCAAAGGGTAGGGAAATAGAGTCAACTCCTGAATGGAAGGAGTTACAAAGTCACATTGTTAAGGAAAGATGAAAAATTGGGGCCATTGTTGCGGTAAATCTGCCTCAGCATTGAATATCCTGAAAATAGTCTTTCTGTTTTAATAACTAGAATAAATTATGTTCTCTGCAATTTAACTCTGACTAATACAGTGGTGGGTCAGACACTTTCATTTATCTCTATTCCCTCTTAAAATCCTCATAAAATGATAATAAATGAGTAAAACTGATGAGGTCAAAGAGAATAGCAGAGGAGATATGTGAAATAGAGATATTGACAAATATTGGTGATATGGAGAGCAGAGTCTGTTGCAGGCTGGGTTCTCTGGGAAGCAGACTACACAGTGATGTTGAACGTAGAGAGTGTTCATTAGTGAGGGCTTTTGGGATCAACACCTATAGGAGGGACAGCAAGGAAACAGAACTGAGGAGAAGTCCAGCTGCAAGGCGGTCCTGACAACAGCCTCAGCTGACCCTATGGGAGTCCAGAACTAAAAAGGCCTGTCACAGTTGTCCTGCATTGGGCCATAATAGGCTTCCCTAGGGAGGGCATGGCCTTGGGGAAGATGGCTCTCTGTAGTGGAAGTAATCCCTAAAGGGCTGACATTGGAGTGCGTTCCCAGGAACCACAGCAACTATCTTTCCTTGGGGCAGGATGTGAACAGTATGTCACCATAAGCTCCTAAAGCAACTCAGTGTTCCTAACAAGCAGCACATATTTGAAGCCATAGACAAAAATACCTGTTCCCACTGGAACAGAGGAACCAGTTCCAATGCAGCTCTTAAAGTCTCAGTCCCCAAAACTTCAGGAGCAAAGTGGGGTACCTGTCAGCACCAGTGCCCTTAGTCCTGGCTCAAAATCCCAGAGACAAAACACTAGACCTGAATCTTACTGTCTGGTCTCCCTTCCATTGGCTGTCTCCTCTACCTTTCCATGTGACACATTATTATGCTTTGGCCTGTAGCAGACCATCCACAACTTTGTGCTTCCGGAGTTGCCAGTGGTGTTGGTGCCCTTCAAACAATTAGAAAAGCCAGATGCAGGGGCCAGCAGGACATTCTTTTTATGAATTTCATAGGAAAAGGAAGGATGGAGCTGAGAGAAGCCTAAGAACTCCAACCCTAAAAGGGAGCAAGGGAAAAGGAACTGGACCTGAGGAGCTGAGCCTAGGACTTGTCTTTTTACCTATAGGTGTATAAAACACAATATTAAGGAAAACTGTCAATATCAATGAAGCAAGAAGGAAAAAATATTGTCTCCCTAAAGTTAATTCCAATTGTTAGTCATTTATAAACTGGCTACTACCATTTATGCCAAATTACCATGCAGCACAATAGGAAATGCACGTCATAAAGCGTGTTTTATAAATTGATTGGAAACCTAAACTCACTAGATGGACAGCTGTTCCTTGAGCTCCAAGGCTCCTCCATGACACTGGAAGGCCCTTGAGTCAGAGATCAACTTCATTGTCTTTTGATGATTGAAATACATCATGAATTGAAAAGTGGTATAGAAATATGCGCAGTTTTTAGTATTAGTCTGCTTTTGTACCACTCATCTTTGCTGTTCTTAAACAGTGGAACTCACATTTGAATCTCCCAGTCTGAAATTTATTATGAACAGTACCTTTTCTTCTTCTTCTTGTCTAATATTTATGGAGTGCTTCCTACATGTCTTAAGGCTGTATATTCTGTATCAGAATGTTTCCACTAGGAAAGCAGTCACTGTAAGTGGGTAGGGGCTTCATGAATAGAAGTGACAGCTTACATGGATGAGAGAGGAGCTGGGGGAGTAAATGTCAGGTGGCAACCAGATGAGTGCAGAACAAGTCACTGACGTTTTCAGTCTGAATCCTTGGAATGTGGGTATAGAAGCTCATGGTTGGGGCAAGGGTCAGGGGTTGGGGGAAAGCCAGTATTGTCCAAGAATTCTGCCATAGCTACAGAGTAGAGCACATGCAGAGGGCTGTAAGCCCACATCTGGTGAAGCCCTGATGAACCTTAGCAATCATTATCCCCCAAACAATGGTCTCTCTTTAGTTCTGCATTCCAAGTCTTGCAAAAGTCACACACTCAGTCTCATTCACAAACTCCAACCCAGAACCATATAGAAAAGGGGATTATGGGAAAGGTATTTTCCAGCCTTAGCTAGGAGTGATGAGTGATGTTGATGGTGCAAAGTTACCAATAGGCAATGCAGCACACAGACAACTAATATCTAGGAGGTAAGTGCTACCATTAACATTTTTTGGCAGTTAAAATTCTGAGATGTTCAATAACTTACCTGAGGTCACACATTAAGAGGTGGCACTGCTAAAACTCATACCCAGGTCTGTCTGATGCCCATGATCACAGTTAACAAATATTCTCTAATGGCCCCTCAAAATACATATAAATACTGATTATCTGTCATAACATTTAATGTTACTGTCTCTGTGTGTATGAAAGGCATATGTTTTGACTATTCTAGAACATTGCGAGTAAGAGATACAGATCTCAAAAGTAAAGGGATGCATCAGGGATACACGTCTCCTTTGGTTGGGGCCAAGCTGGGACATTTCTGCTGCCCATCGTATTGGGTGAACTGCTAGGCAGCTTACAGAGCTACATTATTAGAAAGTCTCTTTTCTTCCACTAGTTGGAGAAAAATTAATATCTATGCTCCTCACTACCACAATCTTTTTACATACTGTGCCCTACACCTTGCTACCCTGAACCCTTCTTTTGGAGAAAGGGAAGAATATGCTTTTGATTATCACCAGCTGAGTGAGAACAGCCTCAACGGAACATGTGGAGAGCTGGACTTTGTGAAACAAAGGCTATTGTCTATTTCCTGCCTGGGGAAACACAATGTTAAACTATTACAGCCATAGTTGCTGGTGGAATGGCAGAATGAAGAGAGTTGTATGTGTTAGGAACAAATAATACTTCTGCCCACAGTAGGACAAGAACATCTCAGTTTCCTTGTGGATCAAGTTAAATAGATGGGAGGAAGCCAACTTGGGGTCTGTTCCTTCCTACCTAAGAGCATTGCCAAGAGGGTAAATGTGACACACTGGTGGATTGCCAGTTCAGGTGTCAAGGGTAAGATCATAGTAGCTGCAGGGGTGCAGCCCTACCCACACCAAGGGAGCTACAGTCGGAGGTCCTCAGTGGGCACACCTCCAAAATATCCCTCAAGGGGAAGAGCCAGCAATTGTGCACCTGCCACCTCAGAGGAAGTCATCAATTTACAGACTGCACAAGCCACAAAAGGACTGTTTCATTAATCCCCTCTTCTTCTAAGCCTGGCCATGGAAAGGTCAGAAATGGCATCCAGAAAACAAGGAGAAACTGAAGGAGAAGGTAAAACAAGAAGTAGAGAAGTCAATAATGGATCTCTCACAAGTCAGGCACAATTTGGGGGGTGGGGGAGGGGTGGCAGAAGGAAAGGAAAAAGGAACTGCCTCAGAGTATGATTCTATATTGGAACTTTAATAAAAATCACCAATAGGAGGCTATTTTTGTGACTAAAAGTGAACAAGGGATTTTTTTTTTCCTATCTAAGAGTTACTGAAAAGGTTTGGTAGGTAGCTGAGATTACATCCAGGAATAGGATTTAACAGGGAGAGATGGGAAAGAACAAAGTACATTTCTGCTTTATTTTCTTCAGTCCAGCTTATAAGTAAGATGATTATACCAATTCAATAGGAACAATGGGAGAACATAAAAGAATTCTTAGCAACTAAAAACATAGCAGAATCTTAAACTGCCATATAAGAGAAAGTAAAGTTGAGGTTATCTTCCAGAAGTTAGATCAAAGACAAAAATCCTTAAAAATAAATAAAAGACAATAAAAATCAACAGTCATTGAGAAGTTCCAAATTCTGACATTATACTAGGAGTTAGAGAAAGAGAAAACGGGGGAAAATGTAGAGAAATACATTATTTTTTTTTTAAATGCAAGGCCCCAGAATTGAAAACATGAGTTTCCAAACTAAAAGTGCTCACCAAGCACATGTATTACTTTATCTAGCAAATATTTGAAAGCACCTTCTATGTGCTGGGTCCTATTCTAGAACTACAGCAAAAACTGAAACAAGCAAAGGGAAGGTCTCTCTGATAAAGGGCAGTTGAGCAAAAGGAACAACAGATGCTGACATGCTGAAAACATAAGCACAGCAAGGACAAGGTTGTTTATCTATCTTGTGTACTGATGTAGCCCAGCTACCCAGAATAGTACCCAACACATAGCAGTCACTCAAGAAACATTTGTTGAATGACTGACTCAAGGCATAGGGAACAGCATGTGTTTTACAAAGGTCCTGACACAGAGAATCCTTGGCTTGTTCAGGAATGCCAATGTGTATGGAGCAGAGGAAGCCTAGGGAGAAATGGTAGGCAATAACCTCTCATGGACAGACCATGGCATAAATGAAAATCCACTGCAGATAAATGAATTCCTTAATCCTTAAATAAATGGATTCCTTAAATCCACTGAGATAAATGAAAATCCACTGCAGAGTTCTGGGCATCAGAGTGTCGTGATATGATTGACATTGTTGCAGAACTACCCTTGCTTCCGGAGGCACATAGGCTCTAAGGGAACTAGGGTGGGAGCAAGAAGAACACACTAGTCCAGGCAAACATAATTGGTGGCTTAGAGTAGGGCAATGATTTTCAACCTTTTTCATCTCATGACACACATAAACTAATTACTAAAATTCTGTGGTGCACCAAAAAATACAGGGTTTTTGCCAATCTGACTAAAAATAGGTATAATTTTGATTGATTTACCAAAAAAATAGTAATTACCTCCACTTTTTTGCACCAAAGTGACTTTTTAAAAACTCAAGTGCCGATACTTATATATGCAGATTTCTGGTACCAAGAATTAACCAGACAGAATGTGATGTGATTATGTGATGTGACCAATAACATGGCAACTCTATTATATGACCTTTATAAGACAGGGCATTCACACCAGAGGGCTACTGTTGTGTTGGCTGCTGTCATTTTTTAATTTGACAATCTAAGGGAAAAGAGGTCAGTGCCCCTGACTAAATAGTTGGGTATTGCATGTTTTAAAAATTCTTGCAGCACATAGGTTGAAAATCACTGGAGTTGGCTATTAGTGGAGACAATGAGAAGTGATCAGATTATCAATAAATCTTAAAGATGGACAAGACTTGCTGATGAATTAGATGTCATGTGTTAGAAAAACAGATAAGTTAAGGATGAAGCCAAGCTTTTTAGCCCAAGCAGCTGGAAGGATGGAGGAGAAAACTGTTCAATGCCAGGTACAGATACAAGGGTGAAAAATTGGGAGTTATTTAGCACTTATTTGAGATGCCTAAAAGACATACAAGGCAAGCTGTCACATGTATTTCTTTGCTAAATAAATAAATTTAGAGGGGATGCATATTCAAGTTTATCCTCCTCTATATAGTGCATCTATCACATGAGCCAGACTGGAGACCAGATTTTAAGGTCCATTTCCAACCCTGAGACTTGACATTTCAATAGTCCTCATGGCCAGAGTAATATCGATTGATTCTCCTTTTTGTGACTAATACAAGATCTTTTTTTCCCTACATGTATTCTCTTCTTCATACTGCCTTCTCCCTCTTTCCTCTAGCTTCTTGAGTTATAGGTCTCTCTTATTTGGGGGAAAAACAAAAAAGAAAAGAAAAACAAAGCCTTCTGTATTCTTCATTTCTGACAAACTTAGTCACTTCCTCCTCCAGTCTGTGTTGAAGTTTTCTCTCCTTAATCCTAATTTCCATCTGCAGGTCCCTCCCTAAACCAGTCCTTCCAAATCCAATCCTGCAGCCTATTATCTGATCTGTTCACCCTAACAGGCTGGGGACCTGCAGGCTTGGGCTGGGCACCATCCCTATGGTTAACTTCTCAGTGTGGACACCCCTCAGCATTCAGTCTTGGCCATCAGCTCTCCTTTCTGCACATTTTCTCCCTCAGAAAGCTCATTCATCCCCATAACTGCAATTAACACCTCTTTGCTGATGACTCCCAACTGTTATTTTTAGTCTTCACTTCTTTTCAGAGTGGACTTCCTGAAAGTAGCTGTAGTGGTTAATATAAGCACTGGAATCAAAGGCTTGGACTTAAATCTCAATTTAGCCTTATAGAATCTCAGTTTAACTGTATTTAACTTCTCATCCTTCAATGGTAATAGTAGTAATACCTATCCCAAACAGTTTCCATGAGGATTAAATGAGTTTATATGTGGAAAACACATAGTACCAGGCACATAATAAATAAATGTTAGCTATCATTTTTGGAGATCACACTATCACTGCAAACTCAATTTACACAAAACCAAACTCCTTATTTGCTTCTCTTCCCCTTTAATTAGTTCTCCTCCAGTTTTTCTTTGATATCTCTGATTCTCAGACCCACAGATTTGAATATTATCCAGTCAGCTGAGAGACTAGGTCTTGCTAACTTTTCTACTAATTTTTTCCTTGAAATGCCACTTCAGTCTTTTTTCCTCATCACCCCTCTGCTATGCTCCAGACCAGCTCCCATCTCCCCACACTAACACAATCAGAGTAACTACCTCCTCACTAGTCTCTGTGAACTGAGCCTCCAACCCCCAAACCATGGAAATCTTCTCTAAGGCTCTGTTTATTTTCTCTCCTTTCTGATTTTCTCTAAGACCTTGTTTATTTTCTCTCCTTTACTCAGAAACTTTCGCTTCCCATTTCCATTCCCATCGGGTGAAGAACCCTCTAAGTAGAGAGAACTTTCTAGAATTTACATAATACAACTCCATTCTGCACAACCTTCTTTTCTTCCACTTACCTGCTTTGCCAGCTTTGTTTCTCCATTACCCCAAGACCATTTCATGCTCTTTCTGGCCTCTCTGCTTTCTTTCATGTTCTCTGGAGTGACCCCTACCTCGCTTCTCTCTACCTGTCTCAACCCTACCTATTATTCAGCCCAGTTCAATCTCCCTGAGGTGTATAACCCCACTCGATCTCATTCTTTCTATTACTGTAGCACCTAAAATCAGCATTTGATACTAAATACATATTATAGCATATTATTCCATGTAGTTCCAATATATGTCATTTTTTGCATGTATTAGATTATAAGATCTTAGAAGGTTGTAGTGTTTCCTAAACTTCAGTGTCTCTGCTCCACCACTTCCCTACCCTGTGCCTCGGAAAGCCATAATAGTAAAGACTTTGAAAACATTGGTGATAATATAATAATAATAATAATAATACACACTATACTATATGCCAAGCACTCATCTAGGGGAGATTTACATATATCAATTTGTTTAACCCTCACAATAATTCTATAAAGTAGAAATGTTATTATTCTTGTTTTACAAATGAGGAAACTGAGGCACAGAGAGGGTAAGTTACCCATGATTGATAACTAACCCAGAGTAATCTTCACATCAGAGATATGCAAAATATAATCAAGGAAGACTGTATTTTGAAAAATACACTGAAGAGCCAAGAAAAGGAAATTCTAGCACTCACCCTGACATCAGTGATACAAAATAATTTTTCTTGGTTGTAATGAAAAAGGAATAGACTTCCGGCCAAGATGGAGGAATAGGTGGACACACTGTGCCTCCTTGCACAACCAAAATTAAGAACAACAAAGATTTAGAAACAAGAAAACATCCAGAACTGACAGAAAATTGAACTGTACAGAAGTCCAACAACCATTCATCCAGACCAGTAAGAGGGGCAGAATCGCGGCAGGAAAAAGTGGAGGTTGGTGGACCAGGGTGGGCAGGAGCCCCAGGTGCACAGGTGGCAGCTAGCGGACCCCAGGCATGGGGTGGCAATGGGCAGACCCCATGAGGCCAAGCAAGGTGGCTGGCTGACCAGGCGGACCCACATTCACGCACAGATAATCCAGGCGAAAATGGGGAGCAAGACAGACCTCGCAACCCAGGGACCCAGCGCTGGCAAATAAAACCTAAAAACACTGATTGAAAATACTTGCGGGGATTAAGGTGCTGGGAAAACTCCCAGCCTCACAGGAGAGTTCATTGGAGAGACCCACAGGGACCTAGAACTTACACAAGCCCACCCACAAGGAAATCAGCACCAGAAGGGCCAAATTTGCTTGTGGAAAGCCGTGGAAGGGACTGAAATCTGAGAGAGAACAGAGCAAGCACCATTGTTCCCTCTTGGACCCCACCTCACACACAGCATCACAACCCAGCGACTGGGCTGCCCCGCCCTGGGGAACACCTAAGGCTCCACCCCTCACTAAGTAACAGCTGCAACCAGACCAAAAAAAAAAAAAAAAACCCCAAAACCCAAAACCCAAAAATGGCTCAAATGGGAGAACAGATCAAAGCCCCAGAGCTAATTCATCTAAGTGACCAAGAGATAGCCAACCTATCAGATGCACAGTTCAAACCACTGGTGATCAGGATGCTCACAGAATTGGCCAATTTTGCTCACAAATTAGATGAACAAATGAAGGCTACAATAAGTGAAATGAAGAAAAACACTCAGGGAACCAATAGAGATGGGAGGAAAACTGGGACTCAAATCAATGGAGTGGACCAGAAGGAAGAAAGAAACAACCAAACAGAAAAGAAGGAAGAAACAAGAATTCAAAAAAATGAGGAGAGGCTTAGGAACCTCTAGGACATCTTCAAATGTCCCAACATCCGAATTATAGGGGTACCAGAAGGACAAGAGGAAGAGCAACAAATGGAAAACTTATTTGAACAAATAATAAAGGAGAACTTCCCCAATCTGGCAAAGGAAATAGACTTCCAGGAAGTCTAGGAAGCTCAGAGAGTCCCAAAGAAGTTGGACCCGAGGCGGAACACACCAAGGCACATCATAATTCTATTAGCCAAGATTAAAATGAAGGAGAGAATTCTAGAAGCAGCGAGTGATAAAGGCAGAGCCACCTACAAAGGAGTTCCCATCAGACTGTCAGCTGATTTCTCAAAAGAGACCTTCCAGGCAAGAAGGGGCTGGAAAGGAGTATTTCAAGTCATGAAAGTCAAGGACCTACATCCAAAATTGCTCTATCCAGCAAAGCTTTCATTGAGAATGGAAGGGCAGATAAAGTGCTTCTCAGATAAGGTCAAGTTCAAGGAGTTCATCATCACCAAGCCCTTATTATATGAAATGTTAAAGGGACTTATCTAAGAAAAAGAAGATAAAAAATATGACAGTAAAAAGACAGCAAACTCACAGATACTAACAACCACACCTAAAACAAAAGCAAACTAAGCAAACATTTAGAACAGGAACAGAAACACAGAAATGGAGATCACATGGAGGGTCAGCAAGAGGGGAGTGGGAGGAGGAGAGAAGGGGGGAAAGGTACACAGAACAAGTAGCACAGATAGTGGGTAGAAAATAGACAGGGGGAGGGCAAGAATAGTGTGGGAAATGTAGAAGCTGAAGAACTTATGACATGTGGACATGAACTAAAGGGGGGAATGTGGATGGGAGGGGGTGTGCAGGGTGGAGGGGAATGATGGAGGAGAAATGGGACAACTGTAATAGCATAATCAATAAAATATATTAAAAAAGGAATAAATAGGGATCATATTTTTTAAATAAAGATGCAATATGTTGAGGGGGTTATTTTTCTGATTCTAAATAAATCACAGAAGAGACATAAAAAAATCTGGTCCCACCCCTAAACCCCCACTCCCATTTTATAAATGAAGTCACTAGAATCGCTTTGACAATCAGCAGTCCATTACCAAGTAAGAGTGCATGTGAACTGGCCACTGCCCTGCCCTAGGAGACATGTGAGACAGGGTGTGCTGTGAAAGTCACGTGCTTCTCTTCATTACAGTTTTGAATATGCACAAATAATGAAGTGCTGTACTAACATGTCTTTTTGAAAATCAGTCAAGTATTCCCCACAAATAACAGCTTGTGCATACACCTACCTGAGCTCTGAGTCTTGACTCTTTAGAAGAGAGTGCCACGGGGCTGCCTGATCCCTTGAAGGCTGGCTGAACAGGCTGCACTCTCACGCTGAAAGCAAGAGCCCCCAAAGCTGGGCCCTCCCCTCCAACACTCATCACCTCCCAAGTGTGAAGGAAAGACAGTAGCTTGACTGCAGCGCATGACAAATGTAAGTTGAAGAATTGAACAAATTCAGTCATTTTCCTGTGGTCTAAGTAGGAATTTGTACCTCTTGGCTTCTTGTTACAGGAGGAGGGAGAAACGGTGGCCTGTTACCTCAGAAAACTCTGCCAGGTGAGAGGCTGGCCCTTCAGAGTGCAGCCCTGGTTGCCACACAGAGGTTTTGGAAACCTGGTTTAAAAGTTCTCAAAATAGTAATCTTTGCTTACACTAGTAGGTAAAAAAAAAAAAAAGAAAAAAAAGAAATGGGATTTAAGAAAGCTTGCAACAATTAATGATTTTTACCACCTCATTGGTATTCAAATATGTTTTTTCTAAGCTCAGATGATTTTCATGTGGGTGAAAGACTTTAGATTTAATTGTATTAAAGACAATTAACATCTTTGAATTAACATCTGTTTCTTTGAAACAGTAGTTACCTGCATGTCATTCTACCTCCAGCAATGTACCATTTGTGTGTAAAGATGTTTCAGCTGCCACACACATTCTTAACTCGCACTCAAATGGATTATTAGCTATCTTGCCCCTAGCATGTATTCTGCCTTAATGGAAAAGTTCCTCATTTGGGGGGTCTTGATTGTCTTCAGCTCAAAATAGTCTGCATGTCAAAGTGGCACATTCTGGGGAAACCTGTTCTGAACCCCTTCAGCTTCTATCCTCCAGCACTACTGAAAGTGACTCGAGGCCCTGCAGATTCCAATAGCGCACCAGGTGAAGCAGGAAATCTGCAGGAGGCGTACATTTTTAAAGAAAAGTGAGTGCTGGTCCCCTGAGATAGGTGTGCGTTAGCGTAACCATGGTATTTAATCTCCTCAGATGCTCTCCCTGTAACTGTACATGCCTTGTATAATGCATTCAAAAGAAATAATTATGGCTAGCAGCTGGACTCTTTCTAGCACTTTCTCATTTGCAGCTTCCCAGAACAAAGGGTTGGTAATGCTTAAGTCCAGAAGCTTGATCTATAAACTTAGTGTAATGAACCCTGCCAAAAGTTTATTACCAATTGGTTTATATCATAATATATTTATGAGACAGCTATCTGTACAAAGATGACTTATTTTAATGCACTAAAACTTTTTATTTGTTAATATTGTCTTAGCTCCAGGGAATCATAATGTCTCCTTTGTTTTTATTTAGATAGTTGCCATTTAGCCAGCTGCCAAAAAGATAGCCATCTCCATCTGATTTCTTTAGCGCTACATTTTACATATTCAACTGGAATATTTTATCTGCTTCAGGTGGCAAACAGAAAATATCCCGTCCACAACAGGTCTAACTAACATCTGTGTGTTCACTCTTATAAAAGCCAATCCCAAGTAAAATCTTGGACAATGTGCAATCATTACAGTCCTTCTGGAACCCACCAATGCCAAGGCATTTGTTCCACAAGACAGCCTGGAACCAAGATGTAATCAAGCCTTTCACTTATCCCACTGGACTGGGCTATGAATCATCTCCCTTTCTTACTCAGCTGGCACAGATAAGTAGCACCTGAACAGCATTTTGTCTTCCAAAGCGTATAATGTCCTTAAATTACCATACAGTACTAGTTGTTGTATTCACCTGCAGCTTTTATAAAGCCAGACATATCTCAGGAAGGCCAAAGTAATCTCAGGAAGCAGCCCACATGTGGAGAAATCCCATTGCAGAGTTCAAAACCTCTTAAGGAGATAGAGTAAGCTGAATCGTCCTCACGGTCACCTGCCTGGGAAACTTGAGCCCATAGCACCTGAACAGCACAGTGGCTCCAAGAAATGACACCACTTTTTGTTCTCAGGTTCATTTCACTGCCTAAATCCTTCTGTCACCTGCCTCTTCCCTAGGGACTGAGCTAATAGAAGATTGTTACATCTATCAGCAAATCCATCTGGTTCACTGAAATTTATCTCACAAATAGCAGCTAATCAAAAGACGGGAAGAACAGCACAAAGTGGTCTAATTTCTATGAGTCCCCCCTAACTTTGTTGGGGGGGGAAAAAAGCACTAGCTTCTCCTTCATTGCAGCAGCAGCCTGTAAGGTAATGGATCCATTCAGAGCATTCAGATATGGCCTAAATTAGGGCTCTTTATCTGGCTTGTTCCTGCCATTTTATTCAGGTTAAAATTGCAGTGCTTCATTCTTCCACTGAAAGTGACTTTCTTTCTTAATCTTCATAACCTAGAGAGAGTACAAATCACTGAGGCATATACAAAAGGTAACAATGCGCTGACAATATAAACAAAGAGCAGGGAAATCTTTACTTTTGCCTGTAGATTCATGTGGAATATTTTACGAGTCAGTGGAGATTGTGGTTCTTATTCATGTTTTATCCCTGGGTCACATTTGCAGCACTGTCCTCTGCCAGTCTGTGGCTAGAACAGAGTGTCCCAACCATAGGCTATAGTGGTAAAGAACATGCACTCTGGAGCCACCTGCCTGGGTTTAAATGCTAGCTCTAGTTCACTAGTATGTGGTTTTAGACAAGTTACTCAATCTCCACATGCCTCAGTTTCCTCATTTGCACCATGGGTGAAATATTTAAATAGTAACTGTCTCATTGTTAAGTGCTAGACATTATCATATTTAAATATTCCACAGAGCACTAGTTCTAAGAGATGTTCCGGGGGAAACAAAAGTCTGTAAGCCAATAAGATTGGAAATGCTTCATACTAACATATTTTATCAAATCTACAAAGCTATTTAATAGGTACCACTAAGAAAGAAAAAACAATGTCGATTCAACTAGGACACAACATCCTGCCAGGGATTTGCCAGTTCTGATTTCAGGTGGATTGCTCTTTTTGCATGTGGTAAGCAATCCCTTTGCACCCATCTCAGTCACAAAATACAGCCTCAGCTAAGAAGTTAAGAACTTTCTTGAGTCCTATCAAGCACTTGGTTATTCCTTTGTAAGAAAATATGGAATTGCTGTTAACCCTGCAATAATGAGTTTTTGCTGCTCGACATCATGGTACGCCCCACTGGTCTGTTTCCATACCTTGGGCATATATAGTTGCTTTCCATTCCAGTGCCAAATCATTGTGTGATCTCCATGAAGATGTTTTAAAGAGCAATTAAATATATATGCTCTAAGAATGTACTTAATTGCCATGATACAACAGGAATAGCTGTGACCAAGTTTATACACATCCTGGCAAAGACTGACCACCAGGGCACCTCTGCTGCCTGGCCAACAGCGGCTGTAAGATGCCAGTGTCCTTAAGAAATACCACATTTTGTGGATTATAAGATACACTTTTCTTCCCCACCCCACCCCAAATTTGGGAGGAATAATGGTTGTTAATGTTGCTGTTAAGTTGTTACATTTACATTGGTGAAATATTATGTTATTTATGTTATTAAATATTTTACCACATTTTTTGCTTCAAATATTTTTTTCCTATTTTCCTCCTCTAAAACCTAGGTGCCTCTTATGGCCCGAAAATTACGGTATCTTAGTTTCCAAGAAGATAAATTGTGGAAGAAAGAACTGCTTATAATTGATGAAATATTTATGTCCCCCTTTCAGAGAGTCCCGATGCACATTAACATATTTAAGGTGGGAGGAAGCCCTATAGTAAAGAATCCATCTTCCCTGGTTTAAGCCAATAAATTGGACCAAACAATTTACAAGTTAAACCTACCAACATGCTGAGATGTTCTGAAATAGAACCTAACAAATCTGAGCATTACAGAGTGACTGGGAGGGATTTTCTCAGCTACTTTATAATCAAGTAGCAGCAAAGAAAAGAAAGACTGACCCTGATGGGGGTCATATCAAAATATGGCACTTTGGCATATTGAGTATCTTAAACTGAAGGAGTTTGAGAAAATCATAGAAGCAGGAAGGTCACTCTGACCTTTCCTCCCCCATAAACCTTTCTCCTCCTAAACAGGTCAAACCCTCATAGGAGAGGTGCCTTCCCTATACCCATAGAAAAGGAGTATCCTTATCTCCGAAACAAAAGGAAGAAGAATCCTAACAAACAGGTCTTGCTAAGTTTCCCCCAGTTTACCACACTTACTTCATGCTCCTTAATATATTGTATTTCTACACAACTGCCTACTCTTTATCTTCACTTCTTCATTTCCTTTTGAAGTCTCCTGGATCACATAAAACTTATATGATCTGTGTGTTTCTCTCCTGTTAATCTTTTTCCATTTAATTTTCAGACCCAGACAGCAGACTCTAAGAGGGCAAAAGAAAACTTTTTGTCCCCTACATCTCTGTTGTGGGATCAAAGACGTAAAAGTAACCCTGAAAGAGCTCCTAGAGACTAGTAGTCATGAGTCCGTATCTCCATACTGTTAGGGAAAACACTTACCTTGATTCCAGCCCAGGGTTTCCATCGTGATGAGACTAACTCCTTATAACTGGTCAAATTCCAGTTTAATAACAAACAATATTGAGCCCTCAACATGTTTTCCCTGAGCTCAGCACCAGAGTTTAAAAAATGATATGGAAACTCTATTCCATCATCTTTAAATATAGTAATAATAACATAATAATATGTTATTATACATATGCCATGAAGGAATGTATGTAAAGCACTTAATACAGTACCTGGCACAGTGTATTACAGGGTTCCTTCCAGGGGTGTGATAGAAGGGAAATTAAGGAAATGCTGAAAAAGTATTGACCACTGTGAGCCATGCGGGCCACTGCCACTCACTCTCCCTGTCCCTTGTTCTAAAAGGACATATTACCATAGAAGCCACCAAGCAAATGGCTTACTATCCTCTGGTTTAGCTTAACTTTAGATTCAATTCATTCTAGTTCCTTTGTGCTAGCAAAGCCACAAAAACTAAATGAGTTTTCGGCCTGCTCGGCATCTGGTTATCTGCCTCCTGCAAATGCTGGCATATGGCAAGGCAAGGCAATGATTTTCTGTACCTTCAGCTTGGCATTTGTGATGAAAACTGACAACGAAAAGATCATTTCATAAGGGGAGAGAAAAGGGGCATTCAGGCTTGGGGAAGTAAACCAGAGACAAAATTCAAGGCTTTCACATCTAAGCTCAGAATGAGGAGTTTGGGAAAGCTGGCCCCTCAAGTAGCACCTGACAGCCCCCACTGGCCCTCTGAACTGAGGGCCATGGGAAAAAATATGCAATATTTAGGCCCACTTCACTGGAATTAGAACCACATGAGGTACAGAGATTTTAAAAACAAGGATACTGTGCTCAGGGCACCCAGTTCACAGCCAAGCTTTCAGTTCTTTCTCCTTGTCAAAGAGGCTCACCCACCCACTCCTACAGTTTTGGAGTGCTTCTCACATATGCACAGCCACTCTGCAGCAAGATGTCAGCCTCTTCGCTGCTTAGCCTTCTGCTGGGAAAGAGAAACTAAAGTGAAGGAGGATGTTTTAAAGGACATTATTTGGAGGATGGGAAAACTTCAGCATACTTCTCCTGTTTTTCTTCTTAAGAGGCTCAAAAGTAAAGGAGGAAAAAAGGGGACAATCCAACACTGAAAAATGACTGCTGGCAGAAAGGTGCAAGAGAATTGGTTCTGAATGTTCTCCTCAAAGTGCGATACTGTTTTTTCTTACTGTGGGGCTGGGCCTCACTGTATTAGTTTGATAACTGAAAGCTACTTGGTAACATATTTCCACACTTATCTAAAATATTCACTAGGGAATTCATATGCTTCATTGCTCCACATTAAGTGGTTGTAAAAAGGTAGCTTGTCTTCATATGCCAGATATGTCTCAGGAGAACAAAGAATATCAGATTTTCAAAAATGTAGTTGAACTTATTTGCAAAATGTTAACTAATACAACAACCTGCTATAATATTCATCTGATATTAACACCTGTAGATAACTAGTGTTATTAATTTGATTCAACTCATCTTCAAGAATTAATTAGAGCCATCTATTTATGGTGACTTCTTAATGATTGAAGCAAAACACCACACCGACATTGCAATTTCAGTAATTGGCAGCCATGACAGAGTTGATAACTTTAAGTTGGCTTGGCTTCTCCATGTAGACATTAATAAGGATATGGAACAACTTGTTGAATCAACAAAGATTGTTCCCATGTGCAAGATGGAAAGGAAAAGCAAGGTAGATGATAACAAAGGAAGAGTAAAATACACTGCCCAGAATCACAGCAGTGAGGTTGTGCAGGGGATGATACAAGAAAGAAGTGGATGTAGGAGAGACATTCAAGGAAAAGTTTAGTAGAGAAGGTACTTGCAAACCAGTGAAGGAGCTTAAGAATGGTAAGAAAGGGGAGCTAATTTTATTTTCCTGGCAGCTTCTGGAACTGCCAGGAAAATAAAAGTTGCCTGGATGAAGGAGAGAGGCCCCGGAGAAAAAGATGGCGTGTATCATTGGTTTCCATGGTGATGATGACTGGCAGTGTCGCCATCAGAGCATTATGACTTCAGAATAGAATTGGGAGTATAAAAAATAGCGTATACTGTACTAGCATATCCCATTTAAATCCCTCCCCAAGCTCTTAGTATTTATTTGTTCATTTTTATGACACCTATGAAGTAAGGAGTATTATTGATTTTATTTCAGAGATTAAGAACCAAAACAGTAGCATTCTAAATGGACACAATGCCTGAAAAGATATATTGCTGTTAATCATTTACCCTACAGTATAAACTTGTACAATTATTGATACAAAAGGCTGTTTCATGGGTTTCATGTTAAATAATATGAGTATGTTAAGCTAATCATTTTTGGAAAATGTGCTAGCATTGTATAGGGGAAAAATCGTGTCTTAACAGCTATTTTTATGTTTTCCCTTTGGTTACAAAACAAAAAGACATTTCAACTTTTTTTCTTTCCTTTTTGCCTTGAAAAGACACTTTCATTATCTCACTGTTTCTGTGGGTCAGGAGTCTGGGCACGGCTTAGCTGTGTCTTCTGCTCAGGGTTTTACAAGGCTTCGAACAAGGCATCAGTCAGGGCTGTCTTCTTGTCTTTAGCTCAGGATCCTCTTCTGAACTCCCCCAAGATGTTGGCAGAATCTACTTCCTTGCAATTATGCTACTCAAGCATAATTGCAAGGAAGTAGCCCTTCTGGTGAGTAACTTGCAACACAGCTCTGAGTCCTCAAGGCTAGCATCAGAGCTCTTCTGTCCTCAGAAACGGCCAGTCTCCCTTTTCGAGTCTTTCACTTGAATAGGTCAGGCTCACCAGGATACCATCCTTTTTTTTTTTTTTTTTGAATGTACATTTCAGCTTTCTCAACAGTTCAGCATTGCTTGACAAATTTTGCATCAAAGGTTGCTGGACCATCTTTTCCACAGGCTACTTTTATTGCAACTGGCACTCTTTCAGGGCTTTTATATTTTACTATATATTTTTATAAGCTTTGTTTCACTTTAGTCTTCTGTCTCCTTCTCTCCCCCAACTTCATTCATCTGTCCTATGAACCCCTTCAAACACACCCACAAAACCAGCAGTGGGACCTGTGAATTTATCACAGTAAAGTTCTCAGTAGAACACTGACTTACATGGAGAGGAAGTGTATATAGCAGTTGAAGAGACTTCAGAATCAGGCAAAACAAGTTCTTTTTTGTTTGATTTTTTAATTTTTTATTTGATGTTTATTGTATTTTTTAAAATTACCTTTTAGTCCCCTTATACCACCCCTCCCCTGAGCAATCACCTCACTGTTGTCCGTGTCCAAGAGTCCTTTTTCCTTTTTGCTCAATCCCTCCACCCACTAACCTCCCTGCCCCACTAACTCTCATCTGCTGCTCTCCATCTATGAGTCTGACCCCATTTTCCTTGTTAGTTCAATTCGTTCATTAGATTCCACATATGAGTGAAATCATAGGTATTTGTCTTTCTCTGACTGGCTTATTTCACTTAGCATAATGTTCTCCAGGTCCACCCAAAGCATAAAATTGTCTTCTTTGTTACAGCTGAGTAGTATCCCATTGTGTAAATGTCCCATATTTGTTTTATCCACTCATTTATTGATGGACACTTGGGCTGCTTCCCTACCTTGGAGATTGTAAATAACACTGCAATGAACATAGGGGAGCTTATGTTCTTTCTAACTAGTCTTTTGGGTTCCTTCTGACATATTCCCAGAAGTGGAATCACTGGGTCAAAAGGCACATCCATTTTTAATTTTTTGAGATATCTCCATACTGCTTTCCACAGGGGCTGCACCAGTCTGTATTCCCACCAACAGTGCAAAAGGGTTCCCCTTTCGCCTCATCCTCGCCAGCACTTGTTGTTTGTTGATTTATTGATGACAGCCATTCTGACAAATGTGAGATGGAATCTCAGTAGGGTTTTAATTTCCAATTCCCTGATTATTCCTGATGTTGAGCATCTTTTCATATGTCTATTGGCCATCTGTATATTCTCTTTGGAGGAGTGTTTATTCAGGTCCTTTGCCCATTTTTTTATTAGGTTGTTTGTTTTTTTGGTTTTGAGTTTTGTAAGTACTTTGTAAATTTTGGATATTAACCCCTTATCAAATATATTAATGAATATATTCTCCCATTCTTTGGGTTGTCTTTTAATTTTTTTGATGATTTCCTTTGCTGTGCAAAAACTTTTTAGTTTGATGTAGTCTTATTTGTTTATTTTTTTCTTTTGTTTCTCTTGCCTGGGGAGATATATCTGATAAAAATTGCTATGAGCAATGTTCAAGATTTTGCTGTGTATGATTTCTTCTCTTTTTATGGTTTGGGATCTAGCATTTAAGTCTTTGATCCATTTTTAATTTATTCTTGTGTGTGGTGTAAGACGGTGGTCTAGTTTTGTATGTGTATGTTCAATTTTCTCAGCACCACTTATTGAATAAACTATCTTTAGCCCATTCTTGCTTGCTTTAGCAATATTTTAGCCCTGCTTGCTTCCTCTGTTGGATATTAATTGACTATACAAGTGTGGGTTTATTTCTGGGTTCTCTATTCTGTTCTGTTGATCTATGTACCTGTTTTTATGCCAGTACCATGCTGTTTGATTACTGTGGCCTTGCAATATTATTTGATATTAGGTAGTGTGATTCCTCCAACTTTGTTCTTCTTTCTCAGGATTGCTGTTGCTATGTGGGGCATTTTGGGATTTCACATAAATTTTTGAAATGTTTGTTTTGGTTCTGTGAAATATGTCGTGGAATGTTGATAGTAATTGCATTGAATCTATAGATTTTGGGGGTAGTATGAACATTTTAATGATGTTAATTCTTCCTATTCATGAACACAGTATGCACTTCCACTTATTTGTGTCTTCTTCAATTTCTTTCTTTAGTGTGTTAAAATTTTCCAAGTTCAGTTTTTCTACATCCTTGCTTAGGTTTATTCCTAGATATTTTATTCTTTTTGAAGCAATTGTGAATGCGATTGTTTTCTTAATTTCTCTTTCTGTTATTTCATTATTGGCATATGAAAATGCAACTGATTTATAGATATTAATTTATATCCTGTGACTTTGCTGAATTTATTGATCAGTTCAAGTAGTTTCTTGGTGGAATCCTTGGGGTTCTGTATGTACAGAATCATGTCATCTGCAAATAAAGACAATTTTACTTCTTCCTTTCCTATTTGGATGCCTTTTATTTTTTCTTCTTAGCTCATTGCTGTAGCTAGGACTTCCAGTGCTATATTGAATAGGAGAGGTGGAAGAGGACATCCCTGTCTTGTTCCTGATCTTAAGTGGAATGCTTGTAGTTTCTGCCTGTTGAGTATGATGCTGGCAATGGGTTTCAGACAAACCGAGTTCTAATTCTGTCTCTGCCACTTCCCAGCAGGGTGACCTTGGGCCAACTACTTCTCTAACCTTAAAAATAGGTTATATTAGCATATATTTCACAGGGTAGTTGAGGACAGAATTGGACAGTGTATACAGAACATTTACTAATATTTTAACCTTTTTATCGATGTATATTTGACAAATATATTAATTTCAGGTATACAACATAATGATTCAATATGTATGTATATTGTGAACTGGTCACCATATCTGATAGTTCATTACCGGTATAAGCCTAGTTAACACTTATCACTATACATAGTTACAAGAAATTTTGCTTCTATGATGAGAAATTTTAAGATCTCCTCTCTTAGCAACTTTTAAATATGCAATAATACAAATATTATTAACTATAGTCACTATGCTGTACATTACATGCCCATGACTTATAACTGGAAATTTATATCTTTTGATCCGTTTTTCCCTTCTTATCAACTCCCCCAGCCCCCACTCTCACCTCTGGCAACTACCAATCTGTTCTCTGTATTTATGAGTAGAGCACTTAGTAATTATTATTCCCAGGGTTATGAAAAGCCAGGAATCTCTTCCTAGGTTGCTCTCCTTCCACTTTCTTGTATCCTACTTCACATTCTCCACCTTGGCTCTTTCTTGGCCTTTTGACACTAACCTCCTTTTGGAATTTCTGTTCATATCTTGAAGATAAAGAGAAAGAGTGCTCAGAAAAGTTGTGATCATTCTCAGTATTTATGAGAAATTCAGGAAGTGACTGAGGGACTATAGATCCAGAAATGAAACTTTTCTTTCTGTGTGTCCCTCTTACCAATCACGTGATCCTGGACAAGCTACTTAACTTCTTAGACCTTCAGTTTCCTCTGCTATAAAATGACATTGCAGTACCTACTTGATTGGTGGTGATGGGGATCTTATGAAGGTTAAATGTGATTATGTATATGAAAATTGCCTTCTAAATACAGTATTCAATAGATGCTCAATTAAGTGTGAATTGCATATAACTGAATTAAAAATATTTCCCACCATTTTCACTTTCCTCAATTTTAACAGTAATTTAATTCTGGTATATCCTATGATGAAGTTACCAACATCACATAGTAGAAGAATATTGACATGAGAAAATGCTCATGATCTGTTACTAAGTGAAAAGAAGTATTTTATACATTTTTTTGGTTTTGTTCTTTAAAAACTACACACATGCACAAATAAGGAAAAGGGGGCTGTAACGATTTTTGTCAAAGTGTTAACAATGACAATCCCTAGATGATGGACTGTGTGTGTGTTTGTGGTTCTTTCCGTTTTCTATGTGTTTCACATTGAACATGAATTCTTTCCTTTTAGGGAGAAAAAGCAAAAATGAAACTGAAAAAGGAAACTACAAATTTTTAAAAAGCATTATATGGTGATTCTTGGGTTACATAAAGCATGATCATAGAAGAAAAGCAGTAAAGGCAGCAGGGAATGTGGAGAGAGGAAGAAGCAGTCAAAAAGTGGGGGAAGGGAGCAGGAGGAAAAGGCATGAGAGAGAGAGGACACACATTAAGTCGGGGTGAACTCAGTAAGAGCCGTGTCTTCTTCTAAGCATTTATTGCTGGGGCTGCCACACAGCCTGTGGAGACACAGAGCTTTGTCCCAGCTGGGCGGGCCACTGATGTTCAAATTTCATTGGGGAACTGGGAGACCAGAGACTGCTGAACTCCAGCGTCTCCGAACCGCCATGTCTTTTCTGTCTGGGGTCCACAGAAAGGGTGATGTCCTTGCCTGCTTACATAAAAGCTAAAAGATGACATATTTGGCTGGCTTCTCACATGGCTTTCAAGCCTAGGAAACTTTGATTTACTAGGATTTGGTTTACTCTCTTCCCATGAACAATAAACCAAAAGCTGTCACCACTAGGTGGCATTCCCCAAATACTATTTCACTTTGAAACAGACAAAAAAGTTGGTTAAGTCAGTGAACCACGGACACCCTGTAAGTAAAAAAAAAAAAAAAAAAAAAAAAAAAAAAAAAAAAAAAAAAAAAAAAAAAAAAAAAAAAAAAAAAAAAAAAAAAAAAAGTTGCAAGCAGCAAGGTTTCAGTTTCTCCTTGTTAAAAACAGATAAAAGCAATCATTACCACCACCACAACAAGCACCATTCTCTCCAGAATAATAAATTCAGTGTTTTTCTCAGGGTCTCCTTGGAAGACTTGCCCCCCCCCATTCCCACCTCCATCAGTGTCTACAACCAACAACCCCATTTTTTGTCAATCAAAATAAATTAAATGCCCCACATAATTCTCCAAAAGCATTAATTCTTCCTGCCCCTGCACATGGTATATGCTTCCACTTACTTGTATCTTCCTCAATTTCTTTCTTGAATGGTCTATAGTTTTCTGAGCATAGGTCTTTTACCTCCTTGGTTAAATTTATTCTTAGGGGCTTTAGTTTTTGTTATTGCAAAAGTAAATGGGACTGTTTTCTTAGTTTCTCTTTCCAATAATTCATTATTGGTATATAAAAATGCCATCGAGGGGGATGGGTAGGGCATGGGAGAGTAATGGGGAGGAAATGGGGACAACTGTAATTGAACACTAAAAAATAAAAATAAATAAAAATTCCATCAATTTCTGAATATTGACTTTGTATCCTGCTACTCTGCTGAATTCATTATTAAGTTGAGCAGTTTTTTGGTGAAGCCTATAGGATTCCCTATGTATAATCTCATGTCATCTGTGAATAATGACAGCTTTACTTCCTCAAATAAGACACTTCCCCAAGGAGGAATACAGATGTCCCATAGACATAGGAAAAGATGCTCAACATCTCTAGCCATCAGAGAGATGCAAATTAAAGCCACAATGAGATATCATCTCATACCTGTCAGAATAGCCATCATTAATAAATCAACAAACAACAAGTGCTGATGAGGTTGTGGAGAAAAGGGAACCCTAGTGCACTGTTGGTGGGAATGCAGACTGGTGCAGCCACTGTGGAAAACCATATGAAATTTCCTCAAAAAACTAAAAATGGAATTACCTTTGACCCAGCAATTCCAATGCTGGGAATATACCCAAAGAATCCTGAAACATCAATTCAAAAGAATTTATGCACCCCTATGTTCATAGAAGCATTATTTACAATAGGCAAGATTTGAAAACAGCATTAAGTGCCCAGCAGTAGATGAGTGGGTAAAAAAAATTGTGGTGCATTTACACAATGGAATACTACTCAGCAGAAAGAAAAGAATTTCTACATTTTGCAACAGCGTGGATGGAACTGGAGACTATTATGCTGAGTGAAATAAGCCAGTTGGTGAAGACAAATACCATATGATCTCACTTATAAGAGGAATCTAATGAACAAAATAAATGTGATCAAAATAGAACCAGAGGCATGGAAACATGGAATAGACTGAAAGCTATACGAAGGGAGGGGGAAGGTGGGGACTGAATGAAGGAAAGTAAAGGGATTAGTCGAAGAACATATATGAAGGGCCCATGGACATGGGCAATGGTGAGGGGAGTGATTATGGAAGTGGAGGTTGGACTCTGGGGAGGGGAGTGAAGGGGGTAAAAGTGGGACAACTGTAATAGCATAAACAATAAAATATTTTTAAAATAGTACCCCAAAAGTGGAAGTAGGTCTGTGATACACTAATAGAGTAATGTACAACCACAGATGTAACATTAGTATTAGTTGGAAAGACAAGAAAAGTCCCCGTGTAGCACCTCTTATAGTTGAGGAAGAACTAGAATGGTATTTAGCCCAAAATAAATATACTCCTTCTGATCTAAGTAGCTTCTCTTTCTAAATGTCAGTACTACTGCCAAGACCTCTGTATTTGGCCAGGGCTTTCTCTCATTTACACCTTGCTGTGGATTAGTTTTCTCCCTTATCTGTTCTCCTAAAAGTTACATGGTATTGGAAAATAGGATTTTGGTCAAATGGCTGAAAAGAGGGATAATTTTGGAGCCTGTGCAAAGTGTACCGAGAAATGTGGGCTCTGCATATGGCTACTGAGGCTCACTGAACTCTTGGAGTTTTTGAGTGAAGACAGAAAAGAGTAGATGGAGAAATAATTAAAGGGAAATGCTGAAAGAAAGGGATGTGGCAAGACACATTTTGCATAATTTGTAGATTTGCCTAGAACTATCTTGATTATAAAGTCCAAGTGGTGAAATGTGAAGAAATATAGGCAATATAGTATTTTCTGCTTATTTAACTCTAACAGGAAATCCTTTGTTATTTAAATAAAAGTAAATATCTGAAATGTGGCAATAAATATAAAGACAGATTTTTTTGTGAGCAAACACACAAATGGATCCTACCCCTTTAAAAGTAGAAACCTTAGGAAGCTGATTGATTACCCATTTTAATGATGCAAACCATTTTGGGGATTCCTCTTTTTTAAATTGATTTTAGCAACTGACACATATCTTTTGAAAAACCACAGTGCTAACAAAACATCATTTTTAAAAGATGGATTTTATTTATTGATAAACCAAAAATCAAATCATTTGGAGCTAAATTTAGCAAATAGGAAGGATGACTAATGAGAATTTCCATTTCTGGTCAAAAATTAGTTATGACTTTGAAGAATTGGTTGGAAGTGTATGCTCCGGTATCAGATTGGGCCCCAATCCCCATTCCACTATTTTATTAGCTTTGTGAATGTAAGCAAGAAATGAAATCATTCTGTGCCTCAGTTTCCTCATCTATAAAATGCAGATGATAATAGCACCTACCTGATAATGTTGTTATGTAATTAAGTGAGAGAATGCATATTTAACACACCCATGATGCTAGTACATACTATTTACTAAATAAATAATAATATTGGTAGTAGTGGCAATAGCAATAATAGAAGTAGTGTCAGCCATAGTAATATATGGCTTATGAACTCAAAGAGGCAATTAAAAAAGTATAGTCCCCCAAAATAGCAACTTTCAATAACCACACTAATTTGCATGTGTTCTGATGTATTTTGTCATCTTTTTTATTCATTAGCCAATCCTTATTTAAACACAAACAGTACATATTTTCCAAAGAGCTTTTCCAGTCAGTGGAGAATATTCAACAAGCAGTTTCCACAACAATGGTTTTAAGTTATTGTACCAATGTATTAGTAATAATTAAGATGTTCTGTTACCTAAACATGTCAAATTGTATGTCTTTTGTTAAGTCACAATAAAGATGTACCAAGCTTATGCAAAGCATTTTAAAACTGCTAAAATAGCCCTGGCCAGGTAACTCAGTTGGTTGGAGATCATCCCATACACCAAAAAGGTTGTGGATTCAATCACTTGTCAGAGCACATACCTAGGTTGCAAGTTCGATCCTCAGTTGGGGCACATACAGGAGGCAACCTATCAATATTTCTTTTTCACTTAGGTACTTCTCTCTCTCTCTTTCTCTCTCCTTCTAACCTCCTTCCCTCCCTTCCTCTCTCTCATATCCTCAGGTGAAGATTAAAAAAACTGCTAAAATAAATCTAGTTAGTTAGTCAATCAATAAATAATTATTGACCATGAATTTTGAACCATATGGGCTGGCCACTACACCAGCCACCGGAAATATACAGATGAACATAACAGACATAGTAGAAAAGCAGGAAGTCATTGGATTCCTAAAACTACTTCTAGCTAAGGCGTGCGAGCATGCGCACACACATACACAGAGGACCTCATTTCTGGAAGAACACCCAAGACATTGACAATTGTGGTTGCCTCTGGGGAGCAACCATTTTATTCCATTTTGTACTTTTTGAGTTACCATGTGCATGCATTCATTACCTTTTCAAAAGTAAACAGAAGCTAAAAATTAAAACTTTTACATAAATTAAGAAATTTAGCAGTGTATATCTATGCCTGATCCATGTATTCTAATTATGTGAGATCTTTGCACTTTCCTCCTAACTCAGAAAAAAATTAAATCCCTCACTGCAACACAGTACTGCTATTGATCCTCAGCTCATTAATTACTCCTAATTTCCCTTGTAAGCACATAATAATAGCTGTGCAATCAATCAGTCCATGTGCTCCAGTGACAGCCTGTTGAAATGCCTTGCTAACTGAACTAAGTCCTGGTGAGGACATCAGGATCTTGCTGTCTGGATGGGTAACCATTCGATGGCCAGCTGGCAGATCTGTCCAGCTGATGCTCTTCATCCATCAGCAGCCTGTCTCTCAGAGGTGCCAAGCAGTGACCTTTCCTGTGGATGCAGAAGCTCATATTCCTCTTGGAAGCTCATTGCTATGTGCTTGACTCCAGAGAGCAGTGTGTCCTTCAACTTTAACCTGGCCAAGAAATACGTCAATCGACCTATCAGCAACCAACCACTTATTAACCGTCTCCCTTGTTCAAGGCACCATGATGGATGCTTTGGAGGATGTCAAGAAATATAAGATGTGGTTTCTAACCTGTAAGAGTTTAATGTCTAGTTCAAGATAGAGAATATTCAATAATTCAAAAGGTAGAATCATAAAAGATAGAATATTAAAAGTGACAAAGTAAGAGGTGAAGGGAGAAAGACAACTAATATTTATCAAATGCTTGTATAGTGTGCTAGGTGCTTCATATATGTTTTTCATTTAATCATCTTGCCAGCCCTGCTTTTAATTCCAGTTTTTAGACTTAGAGATGAATGTTGCCTAAAATCACACACATAATAGGAATGCCTGCATTAAAGCTTCAGTAAGTTTGATTCCAGGGCTCTGCTCCTTTGACTCCAAAGCCTTGCTCCTCCCAGCGTGTATCATACCTCCCCCCAGAAAAGAAATTCCCCAAGATTTCATTGGAATGATTTATCCCTTTGAATGGTAACAAAAGACATCTTGAAGAGAATGTGAAATTGGAGGAAAACTTAAAAAGGGTTTAAAAAGAAACAAGGGTAGGTAGAATGTTGTGAAGAAAAAGGAAGAAAGGTATGTTTCCATTTGTAAGAAAGGGCCTGCACTATTGTGTAGAGAAGGAAAAGCCCAAGCTGGTAAGAAGAGCATTGGATGTTATACCTTACCCTGTTGCTTACTCTTCTCAGCACAGGTATACCACATAGTCCTGAGAGGATGTAGGTACTTCAGGGACCAGCCGGTTTATGAGTAAGTGAGCTCTTCTCACTGGGAATGGCACGAACCTGAGCATCTCAAGAACTTATGTCTCCTTAAAGATTCTTGGTTTATGTCACGGACCCATCATCCAAGACCAACAATTTGACTTGATCATAAGTAATGACACAAACATAAATATTTTGGATTAGAATCCAACATTACATTAATTTTTAAAATACAAGACATTAACAAAATGCCTTGCTTGTAATGGGAGGCACTACAAGTTTTGGTCCCGGCCTGGAAAACTGGGGATAATAGGTTACTTTCCTCTGCCATGGAGGTCTCAGGGTAGGGTTGAGAAGTGTTAGTATAGACAGGACACATACATGGCATAGCACATGATATTGTAGGAGAAAAAGATAAGGCTCTTGCAGGTCTCCATGTTCTGGTCTCCCTTGTTATACATCCTCTCATGTTGTTTTTATTTCTTGTACTGACTAACTAGTACATTTCTCCTTAGAAACACACCATGTGTTGCTTTGTCCTATAAATCATCCTCAGTGTTGCTCTTTGTCTCACACTCCACATTTGGACATTAATCAAATCCTATCATCTCTACTTTGGAAATATACCCAGAATTCAACAATTGTCACCACCCCCAATGCCAACACCCTGACCCAAAGCTCATCCTCACTCCCCTTGAGTTGTTGCAGTAGCCTCCTCACTCATCCCCCACGTCCGCCCTTGCCCTCCATAGTCTGTTCCCAAGGACAGCGGGAGGGATCATGTTATAACCTGTACCAGATCATGAGAGCGCTTGGCTTATAACCACCAACAACATCCTGTCACTCAGAGTAAAAGCCCAAGACCTTCCAATGGCCTACAAGGCCCACCAATCCTTTCCATCCACTCTTCTGCTCTCCCTGTCTTCACTATTCCCCAGCCACATTTGCATCTCTGCTGTCTGAGCAAGCCAGCATCCCCTTCTTCAGGATTCTTGCACTTTTCCCTCTTCCTGTGATACCCTTTATCCAGATATCCACCTAGTGTTATCCAACCCCCACCAGATCTCAGCTCAGATGTCATTACTTATTCACTGAGGCCCTGCTGTTGTACACTGTATGGGTTTGAACAAATGTATAATGACAGGTATCTACTTTTACAGTACCATACAGTATAGTGTTGAGGCTTTCCAATCAGCATGTATTCCTTTTGTGGTTCTTTTTTTTTTTTTCACTGTAAGTAATTTTTATTTTTCAATTACAGTTGACATATAATATTATATTAGTTTTAGGTGTGTGACCCAGTGATTAGGCATTGTATAACTTGCGAAGTGATCACCCTGATAAATCACCCATCTGACACCATATGTAGTTATCCCAATATTATTGACTATATTCCCTATGCTGCACTTTACATCCCCATGACTGTTCTGTAACTGCCAATTTGCACTTCTTAATCCCCTCACCTTTTTGACCCACCCCTTCAACCCCCCTCCTATCTGGCAACCACCAAAATATTCTCTGCATTGATGAGTCCATTTCTGTTCTGCTTGTTTGTTCATCTTGTTTTGTAGATTCCACAGGTAAGTGAAATCATGTGGCATTTTTCTTTCTCTGTCTGACTCATTTCACTCAACAAAATACCCTCTATGTCTATTCATGTTATTTCAGATAGCAAGATTTTATTATTTTTTTATGGCTGGGTCATATATGCATCACTTCTTATCCATTCATCTATTGATGGACATTCAAGTTGCTCTCATATCTTGGCTATTGCAAATAATGTTGAGATGAACATATGGATGTATATGTCTTTTGAATTTAGTGTTTTGTGTTTCTTCAGATAAATACCCAGAAGTGAAATTATTGGGTCCTTCTTTGTCTCTTTGTTTTAAAGTCTCTTTTGTCTGGTATTATACTGCTACCCCAGCTTTTTTGCTGCTGTTGTTTCTTTTTTCATGAAATATCTTTTTACACCTCTTTACTTTCAGTCTGTGTGTGACCTTTGATCTGAGGTGAGTCTCCTATAGACAGCATATGTCATGGTCCTATTTTGATACCTATTCAGCCTCCATGTGCCTTTTGATTGGATCATTTAATTCATTTGCATTTAAAGTAATTATTGGTATGTATTTATCACCATTTTAAGGACTTTTACCATTTCATTTACTCCCAGCACCTTGAACAAAGCTTGATACATAGTTGACAGGCAACAATAAGAGTTCAATGAATGAATCTGGTAGTCCTTGGCTCAAAAAAAGTTTTGGATTTTTTTTTCTAATAAAGCACAGATCAAACTAAACTAAACTACCTGCCAAAAGGTAATGAGAAATTCCACTTAAGGACTTCCGGCCAAGATGGAGGCGTAGGCAGACGCACTGTGCCTCTTCTCACAACCAAAATTAAGGACAACAAAGATTTAGAAAGAAGAAAACAACCAGAACTCAGAAAATCAAACTGTTTGGAAGTCCAACAACCATTCATCAGGACCGGTAGGAGGGGCAGAGTCACGGAAGAAAAAAGCAGAGATGCGGACGGGCACGCAGGCAGCGGCGGCTGGCAGCCGCCAGGTGCACAGGCGGCGACTAGCAGACCCTGGGCACGGGGTGGCAACTGTGCAGAACCAGTGAGGCCGCACAAGGCAGCTGGCTGACCCGGTGGTCCCACATTCACGTGCAGATAATCCAGGCAAAGGGGAAGCAGTAAAAGGGACTGGAATCTGAGAGTGAGTAAAGCAACCACCATTATCTCCTCTCAGACCCCGCCCCCACATACAGCGTCACTACCCAGCGACTGGGATGTCCCACCCTGGGGAACACCTGAGGCTCCACCCCTTACTACGTAACAGCCACGACTAGACAAAACAAACAAACAAACAAACAAACAAACCCAGAAATGAAAATGGCTCAAACCGGAGAACAAATCAAAGCCCTAGAGCCAATTTATCTAAGCGATGAAGAGATTGCCAACCTATCAGATGCACAATTCAAAACTCTGGTGATCAGGATGCTTACAGAATTGGTTGATTTTGCTCACAAATTAGACGAAAAAATGAAGGCTACAATAAGTGAAATGAAGGAAAACTCACAGGGAACCAATAGAGATGGGAGGAAAACTGGGACTCAAATCAATGAGGTGGACCAGAAGGAAGAAAGAAGCAACCAAACAGAAAACAAGGAAGAAACAAGAATTCAAAAAAATGAGGAGAGGCTTAGGAACCACCAGGACATCTTTAAACGTCCCAACATCTGAATTATAGGGGTACCAGAAGGGGAAGAAGAAGAGCAACCAGTGGAAAACTTATTTGAACAAATAATAAAGGAGAACTTCCCCAATCTGGCAAAGGAAATAGACTTCCAGGAAGTCCAGGAAGCTCAGAGAGTCCCAAAGAAGGTGGACCCAAGGAGGAACACACCAAGGCACATCATAATTCCATTAGACAAGATTAAAATGAAGGAGAGAATTCTAGAAGCAGCAAGGGATAAGGAGACAGTCACCTACAAAGGAGTTCCCATCAGACTGTCAGCTGATTTCTCAAAAGAGACCTTACAGGCAAGAAGAGGCTGGAAAGAGGTATTCCAAGTCATGAAAATCAAAGGCCTACATCCAAGATTGCTCTATCCAGCAAAGCTGTCATTTAGAATGGAAGGGAAGATAAAGTGCTTCTCAGATAAGGTCAAGTTAAAG
>PVKU01008766.1:0-69865 GCA_004027475.1 Anoura caudifer | reverse complement strand
CTGGATCCCTGGGTTGTGCAGTCTGTCTCGCTCCCCAGTTGTTCCTCCTGGCTTATCTGCATGTGAATGTGGGACCACCTGGCCCACTAGCTGCTGCCTTGCCACGATTCCTCTCCACCCTGGCTGCCCATCACCACCCCTCCTACCTGTCTGGATGAATATTTCTTCTTCAACCCCTTGGTTGTCGGACTTCCATACAATTCAGTTTTCTGGTAGTTTTTTTGTTTTAAATTTGTTGTTGTCCTTGTTTTGGTTTTGCAAGGAGGCAAAATATATGTACCTATGCCTCTGTCTTGGCCGGAAGTTCCCACTTTTGCGGGATCTTTTAGGAACTAATGCTTTGTGTGAAGAGACATTTACTACAAATTCAATATTTCTTTAAGTTTTCTTTCAGTTTCTTTTTTGCACAATCAAATAAAATGAGTGTAGTACTCCACATTAAATACAATGTATGTATAATCACCTCATTTTTCTGAGATATAATGCGCATACCATAAAATTCACCCTTCTAGGGTATAATTCAGTGTGTTTGGTATATTTACCAAGTTGTACAACCATTATCTATCTACTTCTGGAACATTTTTATTGCTCTAAAAGAAGACTCCATGCCCATGAGTAGTCACTCCCCATCCTTCCTCCCTCAGCCCCTGGCAACCACTGATCTATTTCTCTCTATGGATTTTCCTATTCTGCACATTTCATATGAATGGACGCATATACTATGAGGCCTTTTGAATTTGGCCTTTTTCGTGAGTATACCGGATGACCCCATTGAGAGAAGGAGTTTCATCTCACGCTACCCATTTCTGCATCTGTCCATCCTTCTATCTTCTCGCATGTATGTCTGGGGCAATGTTGACAATGGGGGTTTCTGCATGCTAGAATTTGGGGTGGATTCATATCACCCCTGGACTTTTCTGGAACACTTGATTCATTCCCACATGCATGTATCCTTCTCTCCTCTTCTTGCTAGGTGCTCTTAGCAAGGTGATTTCTCTCTCCTGCTCAGTTATTTATTTGAGAAGTATTTATTGTATCCCTCCTGTGTGTAGCTGTTAATAGAGTGAGGATGGGGCCAGGGCGGGAGTAAGCAGCAGGGAGAATAGAGAGGGGTAGATGGGTGAACTCGGTGCACTGAAGGCTTGAGATAATGAGAGTTCCTCATAGACTGGCCAAAGGTACGAGCTTGTGGTTGAGGAAAAGAGGAAGTCAAAGATGATGTGCAGGTTTTCAGCCTGGGCAACTGGATGGGGTTGCTGATCATCAGGTATATCTATCCGTGGCTGGGAGACATATTCCTAATCTGGGTTGTTCTCAGGTTATGAGAGGGAAGGACTCTGGTCTAGGCAGAAAAAAGAAGCAATTGGAATGGAAGTCAAACAGTGCAAGCACAGGCCATTCCCTGTAGGCAGCTTCTGCTGGACCTCACTCAGTGTGCCCTTTTGGAAACTGCCTCCCCACCAGCCTGGAATCTGGGGCCAAAGGCTCATAGGACACTTCCTCACTGACACCTTTCTAGGTCAAGGCTGCTTTCATGCTGGTCTGGGAAGCCAGCTCTGAAGGTATGCACAATTTATGTAGCAAAAGAAACAGACTCGAGTCCCAACAGCTACTCTTGTGTCAATCTGCATTTGGTAGGAGAGGGTGTGAGAGTAGGAATGTGGGGGAGAGCTTTTCTAGATGGAGCCAGTTACCCTCTTCGGGAAACCACCATTTCCCAGAGCCTGTGAGCTGTCCCCCAGTGCCACACCTCCCCAGCTCTGTATTGGGTGAAAGGTAGTAGGCAGGAGGCCAGAGTGTTGTCCCATCCACAGCAGCCTCCCAGTAAGAGATGGGAGAGGGCCCTGCAAGCGCCCTCTGCTTCCAAACAACAGCTGCAGAAGCTTGTCTTGGTTTGAAACTTCCCAAAATTAGCAGAGAGGTGCTAGCGCTTTCCCGCTTTGTCTGTCTCTGTCTCCCCCGCCCTGTGTGTCACACACATTAAACTGGAGCTGAAGCTGAGAGGCCCCTGAGGAAAACTGAGACCCTGTCGGGTACAAGGTAAGCCTGTGTGGCTTCCAGGCAAAGCCAAGAATGATCTAGCTCTTCCTGTTCTCGGAACTGTGCTGTTTCCTAGACAACGCGTTTTGTGTAATCATGGTCAAGGCAACGTACATTTCTCCTGCGTATCAAGGTCACAGTATAATACCAATTCACCACGGCAACAGCAGACTACTCATCTGACATGGGAGATGGGATTTGCAAGAAAAAGCACATGCCAAGCTCTTGTGCTCAGCCTGCCTAGCTCACCTTCCTTGATGGAGGGGCATGGAAATTCTACACCATGAAATAGGCTTCACTTCCCTGGAATCTGGAATCCATGTTTTTAAAAAACACAGAATCCCTTGTAAGATTAATGTAAGTAATTTGCAAGGCAGAGACAGCCAGGCAGATGGTGCCCCTGGTAAACCTACGGGTCACAACAGAGCTATTCTACCTGACCTAGCTTCAGGGGTTTAGTTTCAGTCTGCAAATCCATCTGAGTCACCTTGTGTTTTGTAAACAAGCCCTGCAGCTGCTCCAAGTCAAGCTACAGATTTGATGAACTCTGTCACTAGCTCACTGTGGGACCAAGGCAGGCACTTTCCCTTCATGGGTCTCAGATGAACTCTGAAGAACAGTGGTTCTAGAACAAAACCCCGTAGCTTAAAATTTGATCATGTTCCTAATTTCTTGGCTCGAGACCAATTGTCAGTCACCCCCTAGCACATGCCTCTCCTCTGTGGCACCTAAAGTCAGAGAAACAGCAGTGCCCCTTCTGTTTTGGTAAGTGGGGCCATTATGCAGTCTGTGGGTCTGAGCACAGTGTGGGTTTGCCCCCTTCTCCAAGGCCACTTGCTTGGATGAGAGAAAGGAGGAGACAGGGAAACCCAAAGGCTTGTGGGTGAGGTTTTTGTGAAGGCAAACATAACCTAGAATGGTCTGGTCTGGATTTGTCCCAACCCCCTGCCCCCCAGCCCACTGAGGAAGCCCCAGTGTTGGTCCTAGGTTGAAAAGGGCAGAAAGAGAACACAGGCAAGAGAGTACATCAGAGAGGGCTCCATGGGCATGAGCCCTGCCATGTGAGGGAAGGGCTCAGGGCTTGGGGTTGGTGTGTGTGAGTGTGTTGTATGTTAGAGGGGGCTGGTGGGGAGAGGGAGCAGACTTCACGTGTATTTATTGTTGTTGTTGATGTCAGAACTCAGGATGGCAATTCCATGTCACTTCTAGTGTCTGTTCCCAGGTGGCTCCAGGTCTTTGAACTTGGGTAATGAGGTTCCCCAACAGGGACATTTCTTTTTAAAGACTACCAGGACAAAAGGAAAGATGAGGTTTAGCACCGGATCTTAGGTGGCTCCCCTCATCTATTGTGGCCAATCAGAATGCTCAGGTAACCATGCTGGGTTAATGAGCCCCCAAAAATACATGCCAAGGACAATGCATGGGGTCAGGGTGGGCCTTGCCCTGGCCTTGATTCGTTAGGATGTGTGGTTGGAGGGCAGTTGTTTCTCTGGTTCTCAAAGTATGACATGTCCTCAAAAACACACTACCTGAAGATTAAGTAAAATGTAGAGGATGGCATGGCTCTCATGGTGCAGCACCTAGGAAAGAGGGACTATGAGAGGAGTCTCCTAGGGGCTTCTGAGGTTCTGGGTCCTGCTTAAGTCCTTGAAAACCAGTTTCAAGTCCCCCTCCCAGGGAGGGCAGGTGATGGGGTCTCTGAGGGGTTACAGGGGCAGAAAAGTAGTGAGAAGCATGACTGCTTTCTATTTATGTCCCTGAGGGCCCCAGTCAGAAAAAAGGTGGCCCTGAGAAACTAGCTGACATATTTTGTCAAAAGAATCAAACAGCCCAATGTGCCAGCAACCCCCATTGGCCACCCTTGCTTCTAACATTTAAGGCCCCAGATTTTGAGACTTTCAGACTGACAGCCCCTCCAGCCTCAGGTACCTTCTCTAGGGGTTACTGCCTGAGACTTCATGGGCCACCTTTATCTTACTCACTGGCTTGACAACCTCCCCAGAGCCTGGCTGACCTCTTTTCCACCTGAAGGCCCTATTTCCAGAAGCCCTGCCTTGGTGGCTTCTAGTTTAGAGCCTCGATGCCTCAAGGTTGAGAACTAGCCCTCAGTCAGTGAGTGCAGCTCCAAGGGAAGGGGCTGGAATGGAAACCATTAGTGACAAGATCTGTACTCGATCAGTAGCTTGGCTGATGGAAGCATGTTATAACTTAGAGAGTCCTGTGACTTAGGCCAGGGTCTCCCTGGAAGGGCTTGGGGCCACCTCCATGGCTACATGGTGAAGTGGTTAAAGCCAGCTTGCTAGGAAATGCTCTCAATTCCACTACTTTGGTTACCAACTTTCTGAAACTTACATACTGTTCAGACCTCATGGTTCGATGAAATGCCAAAGTTGCTTTGCCATGCTGAGCACTTTTTCACAGCCCACCTTATTTCATCTCTACTACCACTCCTTTCACTTATTCTGCCTACTGGTGTTGAGGCCCAGTGTGGATGTGGGAGATAGAAGTTAATGGAAGATCCATTTACACATTAGAAAACAATTCATTGGCAGAAGTGCTCTGAAGTGAACAAACAGAATAGAGCTTAATGGGGTGATGCTCAGGAAAGTGGCTCTGAGAAGAACCTTGAATCTGAAACTTGAAGGTTGAGGAGCAGGGGGCAGGAGAACATTCCACAGAAATGTAATACATGTGCCAAGGCATCGTGTGGCACCCATGCTTGACAATGCTGAGGTTGTCAGGGAACCAAGGTTCACATTGCTGAATGTTGTGGCTGAGATCGTGCCACAAGGGAGTGGCTCTGTTGTGTTGAATTTTGTGACAAGAGTCATGCTCTGCTCAGAGCTGCTGTCACCAGCATCATTACCTCATGACCCTACTTCTTTTCAGGTGACATGCCCATTTCCCTTTCATGACCACAGGATCCATGAAGGCAGGGAATTTGTGGTTTCCCAAGGCACCCCAGTTCCTAGGCATTTGCCTGCACACAGTAAGTGTTGCTCAAGAACACCGACATTCATGGAGCACCTACTCTGACTAGCCTGGGCTATGAGATTGGTGCCACAGATATGCAGGAAAGGGAAAGCTCCCTGCAGACCCCAACCTTTCCACCTAGAGCCCTGTGAGTGGGCTACTGGTGACCACAGTGGGTCCATTTGGAAAAATTGGTTGCTTTTGACCCCACCAGATACACCTCCCAACTTTTGCTGGTCCACACTAAGATGCCATCTCCCTGGCCACCTGTCCTCTCCATGCTCCCCCCTGTGCCACTACCCTTGGCCCTTGCGCCTCCTTTTTCTCCACCTCCTGCTTCAGTGGAGGCATGGATGTCTGTAGTGGCTACCACCTGGAACTCTTTCTCTTGCTCCATGTACCACAGGGACAGGAGAAGGGGCTGGCATCCTCTTTGCCCTACAGTGTCACTTCCTATGCCTGCACTATACACACGTGTAAAATCTGACCCTTCTAGGCTCGCCTCATCAGTCACACTCATCTTGAGTGTCCCTGCTGTTTGTGCCACCCCTAACCTTGGTCTCTGCTCTCATGGGCAAAACCTTGGCCTGACCCCCTCAAGTACTTACACCCAAGTGCCCTCTATAGGCCCATGCCTTCTTTTTTTCCTTGCACTCAGCCCTGCTCCTCTACACTCCTGTGACCTCAGTGGGAGGAAGTGTCAGTCTCTGTTCCCATCACCTTTTCCAGACCCTTCTATGCTCCTTTTCTTTACCTTCTGGGATTCCAGGGCTATTCCCTGACTTGGCACTCCTGTCTCCAATGCAGCTGCTCATTCATTCCATTTATCGAGCACCAACTGTGTGCCAGGCACTTGATGTCACAGTCTAGACATTGAAAAGTTACATGTGTGATTACAAATGATGAAAAGTGCTGTGTAAGAAAATGCCAGGCACCCTGTGAGCTGATGGAAACATGTGTTCTAACTTAGAGAGTCCCATGACTCAGTCTAGGATCACCCAGGAAGGGCTGGGGGCCACCTCCAGGAGGCCACTTCTAGGAGGAGATGGGGCAGGGGATGGATCCTAAGGTGACATTTGTGCTGGAATCTGCAGGAAGAGGAGGAATAGAGCCCCATCTTTTGGGTGTTAGCCTGCTGCAGCCATGTGCTCATCTCTCTCCAGCTAGGGCCCAAATCACCATGGTTAGGTGTATTCATCAGCCATTGCTGGGTGCCAAGTTACCGCACACATTTAGTAGCTCATGGTTTTGTCAGTCGGAAGCTCTAGGCATAACATGGCCAGGTCTTCTGCTCACAGTCTCATAGATATTACTAGGCTGCCTTCTGCTCTGAAGGCAAATTAAGGTCACTGGCCAGGTTTAGCTCCTTGTGGCTACAGGAACAAGGTCCCTGTTTCCTTGCTGGCTGTCATCCAGGGGCCATTCTCAGCTCCCAGAAGTCACCCACATTTATTGCTACATGGCCCCTTCCATCTTCAAACCCAGCAGGAGAGTTTACCTCTCTTTGAATCATTTTCGTGCCCTGAATTTCTGACTACCCTGTCTCTGGCCTCTAGACTCAGATTTAAAGGACTCCTGGGATTAGGTCAGGCCCACTGCGGATAATGTATCCTTCTTAAAGTGCCATAGAACATAACCCTGTCATGGGCTCATCAGATTTGCAGGCTGGGGCATCATGCAGGCAGTATAGCACAGGTGGCAGAGATTTGGGAGATGTTAAAGAAATCCAAAGCCAAACCCTAGTTAAAGTGGTAAAGACAGATGATATTCAGTAATACACTACTGCAATAGGGAAAAGAGTCCAGTGTGAACTCAACACAATTCCAGTTTGTACAGAGGTACCTGAGTATTTTAAAGGGATAATGAGGGAGCAGGGAGGGTGGTGAGCCCATGTCAGTAGAGTCAGGACAATAAAAAATTACAAAAAGGAGGAAAGGGGGAGGATGCTTCATGTGAAATCTGTCTGGGTTTGCTAACTGGCACTTTTTGAAGTATGGCTCCTGCCCTCCCATGGAGGCTGAGAGACAGGGGTCCTCAGGTATTGGCTGCAATAGTCAGTTCTTTTGTCAGCCTTGTGTTTTCTCAGGTAGGTGCTTCCAGGGAGCTAGTATCATCCTAAGGATGCAGACTTGAGCTGTTAGGAAGTTTCTTAGTATTTTGTTGAAGTCTTTATAGGCCAAGGTTTAGGCCTAGTCAAGAAGAGGGCTCAGAGCAGCCTGGATAGAGTTTGGTGAAGGAGAGTTTTTGTCAGAGCCATTTTGGAATTCTGCTGGTCACAGTAATCCATCTGTGGGGGTTCTTATTCATTTGCCAGTGGGTGGTTTAGGCATGGGCATAGGTGGACTCATGGTTTGTGGGGCTCTCTTAAAGAAAAATAATATAAAATTACAAATACAAAATTGGTAGGCCACTTCCCAGGACCTAAGAAGGAGCCTGTACAAATGAGGGGCCCCAGAGCTTATACAATGGGGGGGGGGTCAGAAGTCTGAAGTCAGTTTCACTGGGCCAAATTCAAGGTGTCAGCAAGGCTCTGCTCCCTCTGGAGGTTCTAGAGGAGAACCTATTTTTTGGCCTTTTCCAGTTTCTAGAGCTGCATTTCTTGGCTCCTGTCCCCTTCCTCCACCATCAAAGCCAGTAGCAAAGCATCTTCAAATCTCTCTGCTTTCCTCATATTACCCTCTCACTTTTGTCTTTCAGATCACCCTGATATAAGTATACAGACACAGTGGCAGTCAGAGCCCACCCTGATAATCCAGGATCATCTACTTATCTCAAGGTCCTTAACTTGATCACTTCTGCAAAGTACCTTTTGCCATATAAGGTCATATTCACAGGTTCCAGGGGTTAGTATATGGAAATCTTTTGAGGGGGCCACCATAGTCCACTGGCCTTGGCCACTCAGACCCTGAGTAGTACAGCACAATCTGAATGGATTATGAGAACTGGGAGGCAGGCCTAGAAGATTTAAATCCCTGCTATGGTGAGTCCCATTCACCTAGGATTTAATTGTGCTTATTTGGGAACATGGAAGGATTGCGAAGTTCCTGACACAGCTGGGATTCAATGACCTCAGAATCACAGAACGTGGAGGGAAAGGCCATTGCAGTTGCCTCAAAGGAACAAAGCTGGCAGATCAATCAGTCCATTGGGAACTACCCAAGGGTTTAGACAGGTGGGTGGGTGGCTGTCATAAATGCCCTGTTTCCTGTTTTAGTTGCTTTTCCTGCTTTTTTTTTTGGATTGGTATGTATTAAGCAATGTCTACTTCAACTTGAAATTGAGGCCCCTCTTTGGTCTTGAAAGGGCTCTGTGCACACTCCAGATTTTGTCCCTATCATCAGCCTCACATCCTTTCAGTCACCTGGCTTGAGACCTGAAGGTCCTCTTTCCCACCTCCTTCTTTCTTAGATGAAATAAATCATAAAGATAAATGCAGAAATTAATGAAATAGCAAACAGAAATAATAAGGTAAGACAGAAAACAGAAATAATTACCACCAAAAGCTGATTATTTTACAAAGACTAATGAAATATGCAAACTTTGAACAAAAGTGATCAAGCAAATAAAAGGAAGGGCACACAATGGTAGGAATGAAAAAGGGTATGTGGCCACAGATATAGTAGGGATTTCTTTAAATATAACAGAATACTATGAACAAACTATGACAATATATCTTAAATCTAGAGGACATAAAAATATAGAAAGCTATAAATAGTTACCAAAATTCACTCAAGAAGAAATAGAAAGTCTGAATTAAAAAGTCATAATTAAAGAACTTACAGTGCTATTCCGAAATTTCCCAGATGAAAAATGGACTCCAGGCATTAAAATTTTTTTAACAAGATTTCAAGGATAAGATAACTCCTAACTTATACAAACTGGTCAAACTATTAGAAAAGGAGAAAAATATATCAAGTTTATTTTTATGAATCTAGGCTAATGTAAAAACTAGACAAGTATAGTAAAAGAAAGTTTAAAAATCCTAAAGAAAATATTTGCAATTGATTTTAGCAACTAAAACCACTAGTTTGTACACTTTAAAAGAGTGAATTTTTTTCGTATATGAATTATAGTTCAATAAAGTGGTTAGGAAAACATGAATCCAACAACATATTAAACCCATGCACATACATTCCCACTAAGTAAGATGTATCTATGTGTACAAGGAGGGTTCAGCATCAGAAAAATCTCTCATTGTTATTTACTACATAACAGATTCACAGAGAAAAATCATTTCATCATCTCAATAGTTCTGGAAAAGGAATTAGAAGTGAATCAACACCTGTACCTGATGAACTTTCTTATTAAACGAAGACTAGAAGACAACTTCTGTAACCTAAAGAAGATTAGCTACCAAAACCCCTTTAACAACCATTAGAATTGATGCAGGATACACTGTCTCTGCCTGCTACCACTACCACTGTTGGCTTTTCATTGGAAGGACTAGCCAATGTAAAAAAGAAAAAAATGAGCAGGATGGGAATTACAAAAAAGGAGACTGAATGATCAAGATTTGAGGATTATTGTATTATAGATTACATATTACAAAAAAGAAGAGAACCAATGAACAACTTATTAAAATTCATAAAAAGTACACCAAGTAGCCAGATAAATAATCAGCATGTATAAAGCATTAGTATTCCCATATACTATCAATTACCAAATAGAAAATGAGATAGAGACAAAGGAGAGATAATTCACAAGAACAATAACAATGAAAAGGTATCTGTGAGTAAAACTAACAAAAAATGTGCAACACCTTATGGAGATAATTATGAAATTTAAGTGAAGGATATAAAGATTGTACATTCTAATAGGACAAAAATCATTTCCAGAGGAGTTTAAGATATAAATGTGAAAACAAAATTCAAATACCATTAAAATAAAATACAAGAAAAATGACCTTGTAGTAGGAAATTTTCTGAAACTTTCTTAAATAAGGTACAAAAAGCACAAAGGTAAAGATATATCTACCTACATCAAAGTTAAAAACTATAGAGCATTATATAGCTGTAAAAAAGAACAAGGAAGCTCTCTGTGAACTGATGTAGCATGACTTACAGAAATTATTGTTAAGTGTAAACAGCAAAGTGCAAAGAGAATATAGGTGTGGTGCTTTTGAGTAATGAACAAGGGAAATAAGAAAATATACACACATCTGCTAATCATTACAAAAGAAACAGAGGAAGGATAACCCAGAAAGCAAAGAAGGTGGTTGCTTACAAAGGGTGGAAAAATGGAGCAAAAAAGGTACAGGAGGGAACTATTTTGTCTGATTATGACTTTTTATTAGTTTTGACTTTTGTGATCATATTAATGTTCTTCATATTCAGAAAATAAAACCAATAAGAATGGGAAGGGGGAAAAGCTAAAACCGAAAGCAAATGAACCTAATTGTATGTTGACTGAACACCATAACCACACTGACGGTGAAATAAAGCACCAAGGAACTCATAAACATTTTTTTAAAAATTTATTTTTAAGTTTGACTACCTACCTGCATTCTTGGGCAAGGTTGCAGGGGCAAGGGGACTGCCAGGAGATCCCAAGCTCTTAGGTTTGTTTTTGATAGTGAGAAATGGGAAGCAATTTTGAAACTATCTTTGATGTATGACAGAACTGGGGAAATGAGAAAAGGTTTGGTTGGGGAGGCACAAATATGGGATGGAGAGACAAGAAAGAAGCCTGGGGGTATGGAGGTGGAATGAAGGTATAGAGGTGTATGCAGACATATGTACACATGGATATGTGTGTAAATATGTATGTATATATACATATAAGTACATGCATATATTTCTTAGCTTCTTCCACTGGAAAATCCCAGTAGCAACAAGTGCACCCAGCACCCAGATCTTGGTCAATAATGTCATTCCTTACTGAAGGAAACTGGGGTTCCTTGGAGAAATGGCTGATTTCAGAACTGAGGCAGGAAGTAAGGAAGTGCTCAAAAAATGATGGTGGCATATCAAGAGGACACTGGAACTACCTTAATGAACTTATACTGGCCAAATCTGGGACAATTTGAGCACCAAATAAGTAATGAAAGTAATGAATTATAAACCAATGGAAGATGGAAATGTGTAAGTCCAAACAAATAATAAAGAGATAAATAAATGGGGGTGAAGAGAAGACTCTTGCTTTCAGCAGCAAAGATAGAGAGGATGAGAATGATGAAGTAAATGGGGCAAAATGTTAATAATAGTTAAATCTGGTTAAAGTGTATATAGGTCCTTTTTGTACTACTCTTTGTTACTTTTTTGTAGGTTTGAAATTATTTCCAAGTAAAAAAAAATATAAAATATTTTGACATGGCAAAGATGATGGGTTGTCACTCCCATAAAATTTAAGTATGTATCTCTAAAAGACAGTCTCTTTATTACATAACTACAATGCCATTTTCACATGAAAAATTAACAATAATTCTTTACTACCAAAAAATATCCAATCAGTGTTCAGATTCTCCATTGCCACATTTTTCTTTATTGTTTGTTTGAATTAAGAACCAACTGAAGTCCACACATAGAATGACATGTTTTTAAGTGTCTTTTCATCTTCAGGTTCTCTCTGTATCTGTTTTTCTCCCCTGCTGAGAAAACTGTTGTTTGTACTGTAGAGTTCCCACAGTCTGGATGTTGATGATTGCCTCCCTGTGGAGTAGTTTAATAAGTTCCTCTGAACTTTATATTTCCTATAAATTGGTAGTTGAATCCAAAGGGCTGATGAGATTTGGGTTCAAAAAGTGTTTTTTTTTTTTAGCAAGACCAATTCATATGTAGAGTTGGGAGACTTTAACACAACTTTCTCAGTACTTGGTAGATCAAGCAGATAAAAAAAATCAGTGAGAATATAGATTTGAACCATTGGCAACTTGATCTAATGGATGTGTAGAATGTACCAACTGTAGACTATACATTCTTTCGGGCACACATGGAACTTTAATAAAAATTGACCACATATTAGACCCTAAAATAAGTCTTAACAGGTTTCAAGGGATCAAAATTATTCAGAGTACGATCTCTGACCACAGGGTAATTAAGCTAGAAATCCATGAGAAAGGATAAAAAAGAACAAAATAGCAGCCCCTGGCATCCGCAAGCTGGCCTGGCTCTCACAGCTAGGTTATGTTGTTCTCTTGCTGGGCATAAACAGTGTCACAGAATACCAACCTCAGAAAAGGTTACTTTAAGACCATGATAAAATGAAACAAAGCAAGGCCACTTCGTGATTTTTTCTAAGCACAGATAAAAATCAAGGTCAATGTCTAACCCACAGGCACCAAACATTTTCTCTTGCTGCTTTCCCAGCCACAGCTTTACCCTGGCAGTATTCTGCCCTCTCTATAGAGAAGATGGATTATGATCTTCGATCAGAGAATTGCCTTTGCTTTCTGACAGCATCTACAGCAAACCCTTGCTTCTTTGGACTCTCCCCAAGATCACTCAACCAAAGCCCAAATGTTATAATAGGGTCTTTCTAATATACTCTTTCTGAGATGCTTTGCAACTCCCCATGTATCAGGCCCAACTTGTTCACCTACAGATGTGTTCCTGGGGGTCCTTACACTCATAACAAAAAGATAACTGGAAAAATCTCCATGTTTAGAAATGACAAAATACATATTTAAATAACCCATGGCTCAAAGACAGTAACATGATGAAAACTGGAGAACATTTTATTGAATGATTAAAAAAAAATACTACACATTTGAATCAGTCAGTAGCCTGACAGGAAACAGATGGTACATGCAAACTAAGTAATTTGAGGAGAGTTAAATAAAACAATTGGGGTGACTTTGTAATCTGTCAACTTGGCTATCCTGTACTACACTTCCCAGAATTATCTTTCCTATAGGTGTTGGTTAGGGTGAGCCACCTGAGAGATTCTGATGGGAGATTTGGAGAAGAGAAAAGAAACACACATGACTGGAAATGTTCTCGTAAATAGAAGATAGAAGAAAGAAAATAACAAGAAAAAGACAAATAACACAATAGAAAAATGAGCCAAAGCCTTGAAAAGACAAAAGATTCATCAACATATGAAAGGTGTTCAACTTCATTTGTCATACAGAACTGTAAGTTAATGCTACCATGAGATACCATTACACACCCACCAGTTTGGCAGAAACTGAAAAGTTTGATGACTCTAAGAGTTGGCAAGGCTGTGCAGCAATAGAAAAACTTTAACACACTGTTGATGAGGGTGTGTTAGAAAACAGGTTGGCATTTTGCAGGAAAATCGAAGGCATATTTCCTCTGTGGCCCAGTATTCCACTGTCAAGTATACAAACTCTAAAGAAACAAGTGTAAACGGTTGCAATGGGTTTAATAGCAGCTCCTTCAAAAAATATGTACACACCCTGACTCACCAGACACTGTGAAAGTGACCTTATTTGGGAAAAGGGTCTTTGATGAAGTTAAGAATCTTGAGATGAGATCATCCTGCATTATCTGGGTGGGCCTTAAATCCAATGACAAGTGCCCTTATAAGAGACAAGCAGAGGGAGACTTGAGACAGACAGAAAAGGAGAAGGCCATGTGATCAGAGAGGCAGACATTGGAGTGATGTGGAGAGAGGCAGACAAGCCAAGAGAATATCTCCTGTATCCACCAGAAACTGGCAGAAGCAGGGTACAATTCTCCCTTCGAACCTTAAAAGCAAGTGTGACCACACTGACACCTGATCATGGTCTTCTGGCCTCCAAAACTGTGAGACAAATTTCTGTTGCTGTAAGCCACCAAGTTTGTGGTAATTCATTATGGCAGCCACAAGACTCTCATACAATGCTTCATCACAGCATTTGGGCACTGAAAATAACCCAGATATCAAGCAGAAATATAATAGATAAATGCTCTGTGGTAAAGTTATACAGTGAAATATCTACCAAAAGGTAAAGGAATAAACTACATATACCATGGCATGGATGAATTTTAAAGACATAGTGTTGAATGAAAGAACCAAAACACAGAAGAATACATAAATTATACTTTGATTTATATAAAGTTTAAAAACAGGCAAAATTAAGTCATAGTATTTATGGATATATGTATGTATAGGTGGCAAAACTCCAATGAAAAGCAAGAAAATGGTTTCCATAGAAGTTTGGGAAGCAGAGGGAGATGATTGTGGGGAGACATGCCAGGATTAGAGGGCGAGGCTCTAGTTCTTGACTTGGGGGTGGTTATGAGAGTTACATTCACTTTATATAAAGTGCAGAAAATGCATGTAAAACATATGATTTACACCTTTCTCTGCATCTGTGCTATACATCACAATTTGAAAGTTTAAAACATTAGAAAGCAGAATTAAGATGATGGTTTCTTGCAGATGATATGCCTCCATATCTGGAAAATTAAAAAAAATCTACCTTTAAAAAAGTTATAAAGAGTAAGGAGAATACAGTAAATTGGTTGGCTACAAAATAATTTAGATAAGTGGCAAAGTAGAAGATATAATAAAACATATCCATTAAACAAAAAGATAAAATATCTAGAAATAAACTTAACAAGAAATATGTAAGATCTATGTAAAGAAACTTTAAAAATGTTCCTCAGGGACATGAAATAGGCTTGAATGAATGCAAGTGTCTACCATGTTTTCAGACAAGAAAACTTAACTTTGTAAAGATGCACAATCTCCCTACATCAACGTATCAATTAAATACAATCTCAAAAATACAATGATAGAATTTTGGGGGAACTTGTCAAGATGATTCTAACATTAATCTAGAAAACCAAAAGCTTAAAAAAAACAAATATTCTTAAAGAAAAACTAATGAAAGGGACATAGTCCTATCAGATATTAAGATATAATAATGGTATAATAATGAAAAAAATCAGTGTTGTATTGATGTAGTAATAGAATGACAGAACAATAGAAAAAAATAAAAAGTCTAAAATACACCAAAATACAAAGAAAAATTTAATAGATGATTAAAATATTATTTCAGTTCACAGGAGGAAATATGGATTACTCAATAAATAGTGTTGGGACACCTAGGTGGACATTGGGGAAAATATAAAGTTGAATATCTACCTCACAATACACAACAAACTAAATTTCTAACTGATCAGATGTGAAGATTACAAAAATGAAACAATAAAAATACTAGAAGTAACCATGGTAGATTTAAAATGTAATGTTGGAGGAGGGAAAATCTTTTAAAGTATGACTTAGACCTCAGAAGCCAAAAAAGAAAAGTTTGATTTATTCAACACATAAAAACAGTTTCTTTAATACAAGAATTATTGTTACCAAAGTCCAAGCAAAATAATAAGTTGGAAAAATTATTTGCAATTTCTATCAGAGACAAGGAGGCTAATTTTCCTATTATGTAAGTAGCTCTTACAAAATACTATGAAAAAATGCCAAAAACTCAATAGAAAAATGGGCAAAGGCTGTGAGTACAATTCACAGGAAAGAAATACAAATGACTTCTAAATAAGATAAATCAAAATTAAAACTACAGTGAGATGCCTTTTTTTTTCATTTATCAGAATGGCAAAAGTAGAAAAGTTTGCGAGCACACTATGGTGGTGAAGGTGTGGATAAACAGGCACTCTTTTACATGGCTGATGGGAGTTGGTGCTGGCACAACTTCTATGCAGGTAATTTGGTGACTTCTATCAAAATTACAAATGCATATACCATGTTTTGCCATGTATAGTGCACATTATTTTGCCCAAATTTTTGAGGGGAAAATAAAGATGCACATTATACATGGGTAGTGCCTGAAATATCTTGTATCTGTTCTTGTGTTTTGTAATTATTTGTTACATAAAATTTCTTGTACCATAATATGTTCAAAAATATTTGCCATAATTCCTTTATTATGCAAAAAACCCAAGTATCTAAATATAAATAAATAAGAAATTGAAATTAAAAAATAAAACAAAAGATTTTTCCCTCAAATTTTGGACCAAAAACATGGTGTGCATTATATACAGCTAAATATGGTACCTCTTGCCCCAGCAATTCCTCATCTAAGAATTGATTCTACAGATATATTTGCATATGTGTGAATGATAAAATAATACTAGATAGACATTAAAGAGAATGAAGAAACTATGTACTGTTATGGAGCCATCCCCAGCATACATTGTTAATAGTATGCTGGCATTTGTTTAAAACAAGAATGTGTGTGTGCATGTACATGCATAGACTACTGACAGATAGTGGTTGAAGCTGGATGATGGGTATATGGAGGCTAATTATATTAGTTCCTGTTTTGTGTATGTCTAGGAATTTCCATGATTAAAAATAAAATATACTTAGAATAATGAAAATAAAAAGAATATCTCTAGAAGGATACACAAAATATTAATAATGCTGGTTTACTCCACAGGCATTGGAACATAAGAACTCTGTTTGATGGAATAACAGATATGCAACTAGGGTTGTTTAGACACAAAGAGTTTATTTTTTGTCATGTATTAAAATATTTGAGAGTAGGTAGTTGCTCATTTTAGTTAGTTGCTCAAAGATTTCAAAACAAAGTTCTTTATAACTCTGTTAACATTTTCCTTACTGTGCCAAGATAGCTGCTGAATCTCCAGCCACCACATATGTGTTCCAGGTTGGGAAAAAAAGAAAGGCGCAGAAGAGGACCAAAAGGAAGCAGTTCCTAGTAATTCAGCTGACTGTAAAGAACTTTCCAGAATCCAATGCCTTTCCAATAACTTCCACACTCATTTCTTTGGCCACTCCTATCTCCAAGGGAGGCTGGGAAGTGTAGTTTTGAAACTTGGCACATTGCTACCTCCAACAAACTCAGGGTCTTATTACAAAACAAATCATGAGAAGGGTCAAAATAAATGGATAAAAAAATGTTCCAAGAAAATACCAAAAGAACAAAAAGCAGGTAGAACAATACTATTATCATGTAAAATAGAAAACAAAGCAAAAAGCTTCCAAAAGGACAAATATGAATATTTTTATAAATAAGACGCAAGCCCGAAGAAGTTATAACAGACATAAACATTTGTGCCAAATATAGCTTCATAATATGTATAGCAAAAAACTGATAGAAGTTCAAAAAGAAATTGACATTATTAGAACAGAAGATACTCATTGTATACCTGTCAGGAATTGACAGACCAAGGAGACAAAGAATAAATAACAATATAGAGGATATGAATAAAACAAGTCATGAGCTTGACCTAACAGATACACCATGTATAACTAACTGTACCAATGTCAGATAATACAATTTGTTCCCAGAAGTATATGGAACATTATCCAAAACCAATTATGCATTTGGTTACAAAGAAAAGCCTGAGTCCAGTCAAGATAGAGGTATACATAGACCTGCTTTGCCTCCTCACAAAACCACAAATAGAATTATAATTAAATCTCAAAACAAATAACATCCAGAACTGTCAGAAAATCAAACTGTATGGAAGTCTGACAACCAAGGGTTTAAAGACACCACATTCATCCAGAAGGGTAAGAGGGGTGGAGACACAGAGATGGGGTGGTGAGGCAAGGAGATGTGGTCTGGCACAGAGAGGTGGCAATGGAGGTGGTGGAATGGGCATGGGTGGTCCCACATACACATGTGGTGGCTAAAAATAGGGAGGGATACCTTGGGAGTGAGCGATTCCAGTCCCAGGCCAGAACGCACAGCCCAGGGTTCCAGTGCCAGGAAGATAAATCCCCATAACTTCTGGCTGTACAAACCAGTGGGGGTTGGGTGGCAGAAGAAACTGCCGGATTTTCAGGGAACTTTGCTTAAAGGGCCCGCACTGTCTTAAAACACACGCAAACCCACCCACTCTAGGATTCAACACCAAGGCAACTGCTGGAAGGGTGTCAGTTGAACACGGGGAGTGGGTGAAGTGACTGGAAATGGGGTGAGTGTTGGGCAAACCCCCAGAAGCCAGGCAGCGGCACAGTCCCCTATCTGAGCCCTCTCCCCAGATAGAGCCACAAAGCAGAGAAGCAGGTTGCCCCACCTAAGGCTGGTGATTACCTAAGGCTCTGTCCCACAAAATTTACAGGTGCCTCTTATAGGGTGTCAAAGCAGCTCTACCTAATACACAGAAACAAACACAGGGAGGCTGCCATTTGAGGAGACAAAGAAATATGGCTCAAATGAAAGAACAGAACAAAACCCCAGAAAAAGAACTAAACAAAACAGAGATAGGCAGCCTATTGGAGTTCAAAACACTAGTGATCAAGATGCTGAAAGAACTCACTGAGTATGGCAACAACATAAAAGAAGAAATTAAGTTTACCCTAAGTGAAATAAAGAAAAATCTATAGGTAGTCAACTGTCTAGGGAAGGAAGCTGGGGTTCAGGTCAATGATTTGGAACATAAGGAAGAAATACACATTCAACCAGAACAGAAAGAAGAAACAGGAATTCAAAAAAAAATGGGGACAATATAAGAAGACTCTGGGACATCTCCAAACGTGCCAACATCAGAATCACAGGGATGCCAGAAGGAGAAGAGGAAGAGCAAGAAATTGAAAACTTAGTTGAAAAAATAATGAAAGAGAACTTCCCTAATTTGGTGAAGGAAATATACATACAAGTCCAGGAAGCACATACAGTCCCAAACAAGTTGGACCCAAAGAGACCCACACCAAGACACATCATAATTAAAATGCCAAAGTTAAAGATATTGAGAGAATCTCAAAAGCCACAAGAGAAAAGCAGAGTTACCTACAAAGGAGTAACCATGAGACTATCAGCTGATTTCTCAAAAGAAACCTTGCAGGCAAAAGGGATTGGCAAGAAGTACTCAAAGTGATGAAGAGCAAGGGCCTATAACCTAGACTAGTCTATCCAGCAAAGCTCTCATTCAGAATGGAAGGGCAGATAAAGTGCTTCCCAGATGAGGTAAAGCTAAAGGAATTCATCACCACCAAGCCCTTATTATATGAAATGTAAAAGGGACTTATTTAAGAAAAAGAAGATAAAAACTATGAACATTAAAATGGCAACAAATTCACAGCTATTAACAACCGAACCTAAAAACAAAACAAAACAAAACAAAAACGCCAAACATACAAAGCAAATAACCAAAACAGGAACAGAATCATAGATATGGAGATCATTTGGAGGGTTATCAACTGGAAGTGGGAAGCGGGGGAAGTGGGAGAATGGGGGAAAAGGTGCAGGGATTAAACCGCATAATCAGTAGGTACAAAATAGGGGGATGTTGAGAATAGTACAGGAAATGGAGAAGCCAAAGAACTTATATACATGACCCATGGACATGAACTAAGGAGGGGATTGCTGGAGGGAAGGTGGGTACCAGGCAGAGCGGGGCAAAGGGGGAAAATTGGGACAACTGTAATGACATAATAAAATATATTTAAAAAAAGAAAAGCTGAAAAAGAAAAGAAAATCCTGACAAGTCTAAAGCAGAAATCATATTCATGGAATCCAGAGCATTAAAATCAGAATTTATGAACCAAAGTAAAGCCCCTGATACTGAGAATAATGATTAATGAAGAAAAATAAAAGCAAAAAATCCATAGTACTTGGAAGACCAAAATAAAAAATGCACAAAATCATAGTAATTTTGGTCAGGAGAAAAGGATATGAAGAAGTAAATATCATAAGAAACAGGGTGCTGTATAACTTCAGATGCAGAGACAATTTTATTTAAAAATGTAAGAGAATATAATATAGAGCTTTATATAAATACATTGGAAAATCTAGATAGAATAGATAAGTTTCTTGGAAAACACAAATTATAATAATTTCTCAAAGGCATAAAATCAGTCCTGGCTAGTGTGGCTCACTGGATTCAGTGTGGGCCTGCAAACCAAAAGGTTGCTGGTTTGATTCCCAGTCAGGGCACATGCCTGGGTTGTGGGCCAGGTCCCCAAGTAGGGGGAGCACAAGAGGCAACCACACATTGATATTTCTCTCCCTGCCTTCCCCTCTCTCTAAAAATAAATAAATAAAATCTTTTTAAAAAGCATAAAATCAGAATAAACTAATATCTGTAGAAGAAATGTAAAGATAGTCAAAGATCAAGCCTTGAAAACTGTATCAGGCCCACATGGCTTTAAAAAAAAAAAAAAAAAAACCTCACCTGAGTATATATTTATTGATTTGAGAGAGAAGAGAAGAGGGGAGGGGAGAGGAGGTGTTACTAAGTGAGGCACAAAGTACAGACACCATAAAAGAAAACTCTGATACATTTGACATCATCAAGATGAAAAATACAACCTCTGTATCACAATAAATGCACTATAAAAAAGTTAAAATAAATAACAGTGTGGAAGAAAGCATATGCAACATGTATGACAAATGAAGGGTTAATATCAAGTATATGAAAAGAACTATAAGTCAATGGGAAAAATAACAAAGAAGTTGAACAAGCAGTTTGCAAAAGTGTCAATGCTAATCATCTATATATATTTTAAAAGGTGTTCAATGTGACTACCCTAGTGATCAGGAAAATGCCACTGAATTGCTGGGATGGAAGGGGGTATGGCACAGATTTGACCTTTATGGAGCTGATTCTGAAGTTTAGGCAAAGCCCTTGAAGTTGAGCTCCTGGTCATGGTCTCTGCAGCACTAGCCACCTATTAGTGGTCCATGATGAGGCTAGTACAGATATCAGGAGGAAGTGTTGTGAAGGTTTTATAGAAATTCAACATCACTATATCTTTATTATTTGTTAGAAAAGTCTTGGTCTGCATTGGATTGGGGGATATAAACTGATCTTTTACAGTAGATGGCTTGAGAAGCACTACTGTAGGAGAGAGGAGAAACCAGATGTAACGAGCTGGGGTCTCTGAGTGACTGTGTGAAGTAGAACTGCCCAATAACCTAACTGCTTGGCTCTGACTTACATGAGTGAGGATGAATCTTGTCTGGGCATGGCATTTGTAGAATTATGTAAAAGCACTTTAGGAATGGAATTTAGTATTCAGTTGTTCGGTTCCTTTTAGGTCATGAATGTTTTCAGAAAAAGTCCTATGGGAAATTGTCATTTTGCAACAATGAAATAAAGCAGAACCTTGAGGAGAAAAATCTCCAAAGTTGTATACAATTGTGTCTTTTATAAATCATCTCTGATCTAGAAATAATAATGTGAACATATGAAGAAAAAAATCAAGTTTTAGAGAAAAATGAGGTTCTAAAAACACATTTTGATCTCACCTAAATGAACTTCAAACCACACTTTACAAAATACTTTAGGAAAACAGTTGCTGAAAAATGTAACGGAAACCTTGTCACGACTACTGCTATAGATGCTGTTTTCAGTAACTAAAGACAAAGAGTTTTTGAGATTTGACCAAACTGTTAATCCAGGGAACAGAGTTCTTTCTGGAAAACAAGGTACTGAGACCTTTCTTCTGAACTGCAGTGAACTTCTTGAAAAGCATCATGTGTCATTATGCAGCAGCCAGTGCAAAGAGGGCAAGGACACAGGGTCCCAAAGAGTTAGGGGCAGGCTAAGACCAGGGTTCCTGCATAGAAGGCCACCCCTGAAAGTTGGAGGGTGACAATGGAAAACAAAATTATAAAATAGCAGGTATCTTTGAAGATAAATTTCAGACTTATTATTGAATCTCAGAAATTCATTTTCTGATAGTGAGATTTGGGATTTGTTGGCCTTGGCCATCTAGCATTAGCCAAATGTGTCTTCCATGCTGTCCCATACCATTCCGTAGCTGGCTTGGTGATGTGAAGCTTCTTGAAGTTCAGAGTCAACAGTCCCGCCTGCCCCCACCCCCCACCACTATTAGGCCTGTCCCATTCAGCCACCCAGTGTGCAGGCAGCTCCTGGTCTTGAGGGGCTTTCTGAGTCAAGGCTGAGGCTGCACCTCATTCTCCAGGCACCTGCCACTTACTTGCCATCTCCAGCCAAGAGATCCTACCACTGCCACGAAAGTGTCCTGGAATACACAGAGGCCTGGAAGGACTTGACTCTGGGTTTCCAGCTCTCTGACATGTCTGGTACCCTCCCTCCTGTCCTTGGTCCCACCCAGCTCCCTGGGCCCTCTACCTTCCTGAGGGTCTTGGGCCTCACCTCTCCCTGGCCCAGCCTCCCTGTGTCTCCCCATTTGTGAAGGGGACAAGCAGGGCCCAAGTTGGGGGTGGGTGTGGGCAAAGGAGGAGCTTTGAGGGGTGGGGGGTGCAGGCGGCCTTGCTCTCCAGCGCCCAGGCCCTGTCTGGCAGCTGCCATCAGCCTCCTGCCCCCACCTGGACATGCTGCAGAATCCTCTGGGCTCACCAGTCCCTCAGCTCCATGTAGTTGCCTGCCAGCTCCTTGTCTACTTCTACCAGGTTGAGCAGCATCATGGGCACCACCATGGACTCCAGATTATGAGGCCAGGGCCCCCAGGAGCCAGGGCCAGCCAAGTCCTGATTGGTCCTTCCCTGAGGTAGGGGTGAGGGGAGAGGAGGCCCAGGCTGAGGCTGTATCCCGTTCAGTCAGGTCCCCAGGGCTCAGCCCTGGGATGGGAGAGCTTAGTCCTCCCACCCAGTCACAGGACACCTTTCTTCACCAAGGGCCTACTCGGGGCCAGGCCCTGGGTTGGATGCTGGAGGGCAGGGTGGATTTGCCCCACCCTGCCTCAGGGGCTCCCAGTCTGGGGGTGCATGCCACTCCTAGGCAATGAGGTTGGGTCTGAAAGCATAAGGGACACCAGGGAGGAGGGAGTGGCCCCCTCTCAGTGGGGGCAGAGCATGGAGATCCTTGGAATATAAAACTAGCAAGACCTGAGCACGGAGGGTGGGGGATTCATTTGCTAATATTGCGTGCTTGGCTCTATAGTTTAAAAAATTGAAGTGTAATGAAGTGTAACTGCATCCACCAAAGCGCACAATCCTAGCAGTCCAGCTTGCTAAGAACATAGGTCCCACTTGTGACATTTTGGCTTCATGTCTGTCTTGTTCTGGTGCTGTGTTTGAGAGTGGGGATTATATCATTTGCTTTTGGAGCTTGGCATACGCAGGAGCTCAATAAATGTTTCTTGAATGAAGGTCAGAAAAGGGGTAAGGGTAAGGGAACAAAGTATTTCTGACTTGTCTTTCCTGAAAAAAATTGGAGGTGGAGACATGTTTATTTTATATATAGACACATATACATACATACATATATGTATATATATTTTTAAGTGTCTTTTAATTAAAGTAATAAATTAAAAGGTACTCAGTAATAAGTACTCAGTGGGAAAAGATTCAAATAGCTCACCAGTGTATAAGTAAAACTCATAAATGTAGAAATCCAAGAGAAGCCTAAGTACACTTCACTTCTGTTAACGGTGGGCAGAGCCCCCCTGCCCATGTGGTTCTTTCTTCTTTCTCTCATCACGTGTCATGGTTTTAGGCTAAAGGTGCACTTCAATGGGAGGCCAGTAGCAGCCCCAGCAGTCAGCCATTTCGATGAAATACATTTTAGTCCAGCATTCTGATGATGACCTGGGCCATAGCAGATGCTCTTGGAGGGGCTGGTGATGGAAACTTGAGGCTAATGGGTTGGGAGGAGACTAAGCTAAAATGCAGTCAGCTTCAAAGTAGAAGCTCCCCATTCTGTATACATGCCTATTATGGACTGAATCTCTGTGTCTCCCCCAAATTCATACACTGAAATTCTACCCCCCCCCCAAGGTTGTGGTATTAGGACATAGGGCTTTTGGGAAGTGATTAAATCATGAGGGCAGAGCCCACATGAAATGAATTTGTGCCCTAAAAGAGATACTAGAGAGTTCCCCCATCCCTTCCATGTGAGGACACAGCAAAATGTCAGCCATCTATGAATCGGGAACCAGGTCCTCACCGGACAGTAGCTTTGCCAGTAACTTGATCTTGGACTTCTAGTCTCCAGAACTGTGAGCAATGAATGTCTGTTTTTTATAAATCACCTGACTTATTGTATTTTTGTTATAACAGCCTGCACAGATTTAAGACAATGCCAGTGGTCCCTCCCAGGTGGGCCACAAACTGGACAGAAGTGGGTTGGGGCAGAGGGTCGTGGTTGGGAGCCTGGACCCAAACTGATGCAAAATGGGGCTCTACTGAACTCCCAAGCCACCAAGACTTCTGGCATGGGGGGGGGGGCGTTGCTCAGGAGGAGGGTGGTATTGGAGAAGCTACAAGGTTCCAGAAGGCAGAACCACTAGAACATTCTCAAACCCCTACTAGAGGCCTACAGGGTCCCAAGATAGAAGCCCCAGGCTGTCCCCTTCCCTGGGGGCTGGTATTAGGTGTCCAAGTGGACCTGTGGCCTTGACTTTTGTAGAACCAAAGCTTGCCAGAGACAGTTTGCATGTTTTAAAGAAAAATAGATGGGAATTGTCAGTAGTGAGCACACCACGAAATTGGCAAAAACAAATGAATGGTTCTTTCCAAGCATCTAGCTTGAAAGCAGAGTTGGCTGGGTTGTGTGTGGAGCAAGGCACTCACACCCCTTGCCTAGAAATTGTCAACTGACAGTGATGAGGATGGGATCCTGAAGGAAAGGTGACATGGTCCTTACCTGGGAACTTAGAAAGACAGGGTGGTGGAGGGGGTAAGTCATGCTCCTTTCCAATGCTGCTCCCTTGTGTTGGGGTACATCGTGGACCACAAGGACCCAACCCAAGCATTCCTGGAGCCCACTCTGCACTTGTCCTTCTGGGACCACACAACTGACTCCACAGCTGATCCATTTGCATTTGGGAGAGTCAGGAAGCCAGAGCCCTCTCATTACCTGTCTTTTACAAGATAATGGTCATTAGAGAGAGGGCCAGCCACTGGCCACCAAGAGGACTGACCTCCCCACTCCTACTCCACTCAGCTCAGAGAGGTTGGCCAATTCTCAAGTCCCAGAAACCATTTCTGTCACCCCATTCTCAGTCAGTAGGGGAGGAACTCAGGGTCAAGCCTGGTCTTCTGCTCCCACCTGGATTTGACTCAGGGGAGAGCCTTAGCTGGGGTGGGGGAAGGCAACTGGCTGCAGGACAGGACCCTTCTCCCAAGGAGGCGCTCAAACTTCCAGGAAAACCAGCCCTCCCTCAGCAGGGCCTCTCCTCTCCCCTCAGAGTGTCCAGGAAGTAGAGGCCAAGACAGCACCTGGACCCCCCGTGTGGGGAGAACTACAGAGCATGAAGAAAGGCAAGGAAACAACTGATAAACTAGGCTTTGACAAAATAAGTTAAAGACACCGAAGCCATTTAACATATATTTATTGAAATCTACTTGATGCAAGGCACTGTGCTAGATCTGGTAAGGGAATCATACATGAAGGACCACCCCTGTCTTCTAAGAGCTCACAATCTAATGGGTGGAGGAGGGCAGGGAGGGTGAAGCTCTAGTGCAAGGCTGATTATAATTAAGTGCCATAAAACATACAAGTTAAAGAGATTGGGAGGAAGGAGAAAAGAGTGCCAACAACCCAAATCCAAACTGGGGCAGGACATATAGCTAATATTCTCAATATGCAAATACCGTTGAAGGCTAAGTTTATAGAGACCATTTTGACTTTTGAAAGTAAACACTCAAACTGATGCAATAACAATTACAAAATGTAAGTATACATAGAAATAGAGAAGTTATCAATTCCTCATCTGATGGATTTGTTAGAAGTAGGGAGAGTGGGCGGGGAACTTAACTCATTTCACCGGGCAAACTTTAGGTCAGTACTGGAATGATACCCAGACAGAAAAGCATTGGTCAAACTCACTGACACTAGAAGGCATATGGTTTTTTTTTTTTTAAATCCATCTTAGAGAACAGAAAACAGTACCACATTTAAATGGATGTTTATTAGTCAGGTGGGACTTGGGCCAGGAAGAACACAAGGAAAGACAGCCATGTGATGCTTCTCAGGAAGGAGCCACATGATAAATTGGCTCTTGACAGATTGCAAAAAGCAGAGACCCACTCGAGCTGGCTAAGTCAAGGAAGTCTACAGGGGGGACTCAAGTGGACCAATGAGTCAGTGCTCAGAAATCCAAGAACCTAATGAGACGAGACTTTCCTCAGGGTGCACGGACTGAAGCAGCTCTGGGGCACCCAGCAGGAACCCACAGATCTTTAAGCCAGTGCCGCACAACTCTGCTAAATACCATGCACCCCCTTTCTTCCCACACCAACTAGAAACTGGTTTCTTTGTTTGCAGGACCTGAAAAGCCCAGTCTGTCGTCTCCAGCCAGCTCTGATGATCAGTTGCTGCCCTTCAGTCAGGTGGTCAGTTGGGGTTTAATTATTGTGGCCTAGAAGGGGGTTGAGGGTCACATGGCACAAAACAAGGCCCAAGCCAAGGGCACTCAGAATGCAACACCACATGAAAAGGATGCCCACTGTGATCGAGTGGGGCTCATTCTGTAAATTTGAGGGTGGGTATGACACAAGTAATCAATACAATTACTCCCAAGCAGCAAAAATGGTATAAACAATTACTTTTTCTTGAAAATTTCAGCAAGTATTTAAAACTTTAATAAAAGCAATGGAGGGCTTCTTTCAGAATATAAGGATATATTTCTAATAACAGCCAGCACTCTATGTAACTCAACTGCTCTTTGTTTCCCTTGCAAAAGGTCTGTGTGATTAGAAAGAAAAATGAAATGAGGTAGATACACAAATGCATAGACAAGCACATACAACAGAAAGCTCGGTCACATTTTTGCATCTGTCAAAGCAGTATACCTAGAGAATCCCAGGAAATCCACCCCCAAGTTACCAGAGGCAAAAATGGAACTTGGTACAACTACAGGACACATGAGAAAGCCACAGACTGATTGCGTTTGGAGCACAGACTTTACCCGCAAACACAGTGACGAAAAAGATGCAGTCTTTAGTGTTAACTCTGGAAAAGGGTTTGAGAGAATGGAAAAAATTAAAGGAAGGCATGACGGGATGCAAGGATGTTGTGTCCCAGCTGGAGAAAATAGAACAGTGATGATGATGCTAATTTTTGAGTTAATACTGCATCTGGATCCTTCATAAAACCCGACAAATACCTTTTGAATGGGCAAGAAATGGCAGAGTACTTGCAGGTACAGGTGCCAGAATTGCCTCCCCCCTCCTCGTGGACATTACCATTCCTCACAAAATGACACTTGTATCAAATACATCGTAACAGCTTGAAAAGATAAAAACTGCTGAAGAGAAGGAAGCAGTGATCCAGACAGATTCATGACTACTGCAAAAACTGAAGCCCACAGAGCAAAAGGAATTGCTATGTAACAAGTGCTATCAGCATCTCTCCAGCCCGGGGCTCAGGATGGAGATGCTGCAGAGAGCCACTGATGTGGCCTGAAGGCCATTCCAGAGTACCTTCTGGCTAAGGTCATAGGGGTCATTGTGGGACCCTGCTTCCCAGGATCAGGGCTTTTGGGAAGTTTCACCTCAGCCTCGGTGGGCCCATCAGAAGGGCACACTCCCTCTCCAGGCCCTCTAGTGCCCCCACCCCCAACCTCAGGCACAGCTACTGGGAAGTCACACCACAGCCCCAGTGTGGCCAGCTTCTACATGTGGGCTCTGCAGGAAGGACCAGGTTCCCAGTCAGCCCTTGCTGCTGTTCCTCCTGGGTGAGGCTGCTGGAAGTGACAGCCTAGCCCCAGAATGACCAGCTTCTATTTTTATGCCACATGGGCCATCAGAAGGGCATTATTACCCTCTGAACCCTTGTTTTATTGCCCCTCCTGGGCACAGCTGCTGTCACAGCCCAGGCCTGGTGTGGCCAGCTTCTATCACCATGACATGCAGGTCATCAGAGGGGCATGGTTTCTCTCCAAGCCTTTGCTCTGTTGCTCCTCTTAGGTGTGGCTGCAGGTGGTGATGTTAGGACATGCAGGTGAACTTCCCCCTACTTGCCCAAAGTGGAAGCCACCAAATCAACCTCTTTCTTGTACCAGAGTCATTCACTAAGAGGAGGATGCGATTCCCATGACATAATTGTCAGGGCAGTCTTCTCATGTTGCAGATGTCTCTTGGGTGGATCTGCTGCTCAGGCGCTGAATCCACATCAGTCATGGCTAAGGCTCCCAGGAGCTCAAAGGATGGCTGGCTGCTGCCAAGACCAAGTTTGGACCACCGTATCGATCTAGGTGAGGCCCAGCCCTGCTGCTGATGGCTAGGGCTATACTGAGGAATAGTCGGTGTCCTGGCCAATTTGTGATGGAAGTTTCTCTGTGTGCCTGCATGGCCAGGTTGGATAGTCAAGTACTGCCCACACATAAGCACAGAGTCTGCGTCTTGGATGAGGAGTGAGCCTGCTTCTCCAGCCCATTCTCATCCAGCCTGCCCACTTGGGACATTCACCTTCTGGTGGGGCAGCACTTTCACCTTTTCATTTGTATTTAAAATTCTAGAAGAAAATGTCATCATATCTAGCTACTCAACTAAAGAAAATTACAACTTAACAGGCAACAATGAATGCTTGTATACGTAAAAAAAAAAAAATCAAAAGCTTATATAACAAAAATGTAATAAAAGTACTACAAAGACCAAAGCAGTAAAATTAGAAAAGAAATCATCACAATCAATATAGAAAGAACTGCTGTATAAAGTCGATATATCCCAAGGTAACTTGATAACTGGTCAAAGGAGATGAACGTATAATTTGCATGCAAGAAAATGGAAACAGTGTTTAAATCATTGCATGAGAGAAAGAAGATGAGGCTAGGAGTCAGGAGGCCTGGGTCCATCCCCAGTTCTGGTACTGAGCCGCAGAATGACAGCAATAACTATGATGATGACAGCAGATGGCCTTTGCTGTACATCCCTCCGTGCCAGGTGTGGTGTCCCAGTCCTCACCATAACCTCAGGAGGTAGTCCTGTGATGATCCCCATTCCGGAGCCGGAAACAGAGGGTTAGAGAAGTACCATCTAAGTCCCATAAGAAGAGGCAATCATCCTTGAAAGGGAGGTATCATCTTATACTTGAGTCCTTGACTTGTCCCTGTTACTGTGGGGATATTACTTAATTTTGAAGAAAATAGTGCTGCTGAGGACAATACCCATTAGCCTGAAACAAACTCCAATCAGTGCTAGTTTTGGATGTGTGTGGGACTCACCAGAAAGAATTGGTTTCAGAAAAAAGGACACAAAAGAAATTTAACCTAGGAGTATGACCTCACAAAAACAAGTTTTAGGGGCTTATAAAAAGGCTTTTAAAAATCATTGTAAAAAGCAACACCCTAAATGGTTATGTTGTACAGTTAGTTACAAGGCAAATTAAAATAAATTGTCCCAATGTTATATGAACATGTACTTATGGCTTGGGAGGAAAATTCTAGTGAGAGCATTCACAGTGCTATATGGCACACAGCTCAAATGCATGGAAAACCACTGGATGTGCTTTGAAACTGATGACCCAAAAAGGGGCTGCCAGGCTGGTGAAGAGTTAAGGTCAGAAATGCACATGAGGAGTGAAAACAGAGTGATATGAAATGGAGCATGGGGAAGAAGGGATATTTTCTATATTAATATATTATTCTATATAATGTGATTTATAATATGTATGTATAACTAAATCCATAAATTAAATATTATAGCACATCTGAGTATTTCATTTATATCCCTAAAAATTTATAAGTTCAAGTAGGCCAAAAGACTTTGGGGTAATCTTTCCTTCAGGAAGGTTTGGGTCACATTATATTGATGCCATCTTTGAATAGCTCTATGGGTCAGCTTCCTTGAGGTGGGAGCTTAGAGGGGAAGACCAATAAGGCCTCCTCCACTGCCACATCCAGGTTTCTCTACTCTCATTCTCAGATTGAAGGCCTGTAGATTTAAATACCTTGAAGGTAGTTTATGTCAGTTCAACTAGCCAAAATAAATTAAAATGGAAAAAGCTACCCTTGAGAGGCAAAATGGGAAATGTACACTTATAAATTGCTGGTGGCAGTATAAATTTGTTTCAACCTTTATGACAATAAAATATATAAGTGCTACAAAACTGTTCATCTCCTTTGACTCTGCCATCCCACTCTAGGCTGGGGAGAGGGGGCCAGGAACCTACTGACAGAAAAAGATCTATGGACCTCATCTACTCATGGTGGGTTGGCTGATGCTTCTGCAGCGCAGACCGCCTCTTGAACACGCGGCCACACTCACTGCACTCGCAGCGTCTTGCTCCACTGTGGGTCCTCCGATGGCGACTCAGGCCTGAGCTCCTCCGGAAGGCCTTCCCACACTTGTCACACTCATACGGTTTCAGTCCACTGTGGATCCGCCGGTGCTTAATCAGGTCAGAGGGCCCCCGGAAGGCCTTGCCGCAATCGCCACATGCGTAGGGCCGCTCCCCAGTGTGGATGCGCTGGTGCTCCAGGAGGCTGGAGCTCTGCCTGAAGGCCTTCCCGCACTGGCTGCACTCATATGGCTTCTCACCTGTGTGGATCCGCCGATGCTTGGTGAGCTCTGAGCTCCTCCGGAACAGCTTGCCGCAGTGGGGACACCCATAGGGCTTGGCCCCACTGTGGATACGCTGGTGTTCGGCCAGGCCACTGACCCCTCGGAAGGACTTGCCGCAGTCATCACAGTCGAAGGGCAGGTGACCGGTGTGCATTCTCTGGTGCTTGAGGAGTTCCTGGCGATCCAGGAAATCCCTGCTACACGACTTGCAGGCAAAGGGCTTTTCTGAAATGTGAAGCTTCTGATGGCGAAAGAGGTGGGTGTTCACTTTGAAGGACCTCCCACATTCCTCACAGTCAAAGGGCTTCTCTCTGCTGTGAACACGCAGATGTTGACTGAGGCCTGCATTCTTCTTAAACCTTTTCCCACATTCCTCACACTGGAAGGGCTTTTCCTCCGTCTCCATTTTCTCCCTCTTCTCCATGGCATCATCTGGGGCCCGGCTTGGGCCGGGGTGGGGCTCTGCAGCCACATGGCTCTTCCGGTGCTCATTGAACTCTGAGACCCCCTTGAAGACCTTTCCACAATCGCCACATTCCCAGCCCTTCTCCTCACTGTGAATTCTCTGGTGCTGCACAAGGAGGACCTTAAGCCGAAAGGCATCCCCGCACTCTTTACATGCAAAGTGATGCTCTATAGGCAGATTCGGAGGGCTTCCCCTACTCCCCTCAGAGTCCCCATTCTGTTTGCCCTCAGGGCTGGGTTCACTGGCTCTTGGGGAGCTCGTGGATGCCATCTCTTGTGGCTGTGTGTCTTCACCCATTGTCTGGTGTTGGTTCACCAAGATGCTTTCTGAAATGAGAACCACAAAACACTGCAGTCTACAGAGGAGGAAGGAGGTTATTCTTCTTTGTCAAGAATTGCTTTCCTCCTGAGAGAGCTGCTAAGCACTGGGCCTGGAGGCTACTGGGTCAGGACAGCTGGTACCCATCCAACCAGAAGCAAGGACCATAGAGGGAAGAGGCAGAAGGGCCTGATTGATGGGCACTTCCTACCAAAGTGGTCCTGAGGAGGTCTCCCTTTCTATGACTGAGAAGCAGCCACACCCTTTCCCCAAAGGCTCAGCTGGGCTTCCCCCACACTTCCTCACATTTTTTTCAGAATTCTTTTTCACTCATAAAACTTAGCTCGATCCATGTTAAGGGTCTGATACCAATAGCACGCAAGTGGCTTTGCACCAGGTGAGAAACCAAGACAGGATTCAAAACAGGAACTCCTGCTTGTGAAAAACGAAAGGGGTTATGGTGGCAGCAAGCGATGACACTAAAACAGTGCAGCAATAGGGCAGGGCCTTCAAAGGGGAAACCCTTTCAACCCCCAAAGTCTGGGTGTGACCTTAGAAAGTCATTCATTCATTTATTCATTTCAAATGCCTTTCCCAAGGCTGGCTCTTTCCAGGGGCTGAATGAGGCAGGCTCTGGGCTCACCCTGGCAGAGTGCCAGGTGGTTGTCCTGAGGAGCTGACCTTCCCTTTCTCCATACCCACACTCTCAGGGCCCCACACTGAACTCCATGCTCTTCTACAATTCCACACCTGACCCCAGTGTCTCTCTTCTAAGAACCCTCCCCACCTGATATGTGCAGCATGACGGTACACAGAAGCTTGCTGTTGTCAACCTCTCTCTCAACAGTAAACTATAATAAAATGGCCATGGAATTTGTATCATTTGTGGGTTTAAAAGTATTCTAAACTATAGTGGCCATTTTGTTCTGATTTCTTTTCTAATAAAAGACTGAGGGGGTGTCTTTCTGTGCCATTAGGAATTGTGGGGGAGCCCTGCAAGAAGCTGGGTGTGGCAGACCCTTTGTATTTTCTTACAGCCCATCCCTCACCCCACTCCTGCTGCATAGGATCATGAAGCTGGTAGAAGGGCTAGGAGTGTCCTTACCCACAGAAGGAATGTTCCTGTAATATGCCAGTGTCCTCTGCTTAGAATCCAGCCTCAATCACTCCTTTTTTGTGAGGTACTGTGCACCACGTTGCCAGATGTTAGTGAATCCTGAAAGAATTAAAAGGGTTAAGACAGTTCTTCCATCCATTCTAGAATGAGGCAGGGGCAGCACCAGTAATACCAGGGACATGAGATGAGGGTCTGGAGTGTGCCTTGCTAACATGGAGATCTTACCACAAGTGTCAAGAAGTCCTGGAAAGAGAACTTGACCAAGTGCCAGAAGACTTGGGCCATGGCCTTGGCCTCCTACTGTCTTCCCAAAGGACCTCAGTTCAATCACTCTCCTGGTTTGAAACTGAGCTCCCCCAGTGGTATGATGGGGATTACAAGCTCAGTAGGCATCCATTCCTTGGCAGAGTCCAGAGAGAGAAGTAGAGGGAAGAAGGGAGGGAGAAGTGGAGAGAGAGAAGGGAGCCACTGGGGTTCAGGCCCAGCCTTGTGTCATGCTGGGGCAAGAGGTGAGGCTAGGCCAGAATCAGGAAGCAGTGACAAACCTGGGGGACTGATCCAGGTCTTGCCCTGGGGGTAGGCAGAGCTAGGGAAAATGAAAAGAGCCTTGAGTGACAGCAGCCCTTGAGTCCCCTGGGATGAAACTGGCAATTTCCATTTCCCTGGTTCTATATCTTGTTGAGTCTTCTTTTGCACAGCAGCTGAGTGACAAGTCAGAGTATGCCTAAGAAAACATACCCCAAACAGTGGGGAAAGTGGGCTGGCAAAGAATGAATACAGGTACAGGCAGACCAGGGGGAGCCCTGACAAGACAAATGAATGCTAGCCCAGGCCCAGCCAGGAGAAGACAGACACAGACGGAGAGCTGATGGTAGGAAGACTGGCTCTTAGACACAAGCCAGCCAACAGGCCTCCCAGCAGCTAGCCTCGAAGAAGTCAGTGCTCACTCACACCACACAGGAAGGAAGTGTCCCCAAAAGAATATCAGAAGAAATAATTACGAAGCGAGAGAACTTTTCCAACTTATTAGGGGCAACAAAAAAACTGGACTGGGCCATCACAGAGAAGAAAGGCAACAAAGGGCAGGAGCCAGGGCTTTCTGACCAGCAGCAAGGCCTTTTAAAGGCCACACCCCACCCAATGAAACAATTCGCCAGGTGACCATGAGTCAGCTACAGACAAGAACACTTCTGTGATACATCTGACAAAAGGAAAAGTTGAACAAAACAGCTAGAAAAAGAAGCATCAAAGAAAAGACCTTCAAACACTTAGTTGCTAAATAAAGAAAAGATCTAAATAATATATATTTTATCCTTTTCTTCCAGATTGCAAAATATGTGAAAAATTAGAAGATCCTACACAGATATATGGGCATCACAGACCGCCTACTTCAGTGAGTTCAAAGAAACAGAAGCACAGTTTCTGTTCTGATGCCAGGTCAATTCAATTCAATTAAATAATTAAATGAAAAGGAAGCATTTTTACACCAGCTCAAGGAGTACAAAATCCAGAAACCCCAGCAGAAAGACATATAAAATTAGATGCTATGTTAAAAGGAGGCATGGAGACTTCCACTTCTGGCCATGATGGTGTAACAAGGAAAGACTTACTGTCCTGCCATAAACAAGTAGAAAATTGTAGAAAGTAGATGTGAAACAACAGTTTTTAGACGTTGGACAGCAGGCAACACAGGATCCTGATCCCTGAGAGAAGAGAAACAAATTAAGTGAGGCTTATTACAGTCCCAGTTCTCTATCTGGAGGCAATTTCTAGATTGAGAGTGTAGATAAGCGGGACCTAAACAGAGCTTGGTACCTTCAAGACACAGATCAGAGTTCAAGGCAGCTGGAAGTTCCAGAGCAGAGTTACAGAAAGGAGGAAGCTATGCAGAAAAAAGGAGCTCCAAAAAAAATCTTCATGAGACTCCTCTTAAGTCTTTCCAGACTACTAAGCACACATAGGGTGAAATTCCAAAAGACTGGGGAAAGTGCGAACAGGAAGCTGTAAGTTGAAAACTTCCCAGGACACACAAAGGTAGGGAGCCTCAGCATCCCAGCAATCAAAGTAGAGAATCCTCCTCAGTGATCACCTGGGGCATTCAGTAAAGAAACAAAAGAAAAAGAATAGATGGGGAAGATAGAAACAAACAGCAAGATGATAAACTTAAATCCAACCATACTGATAATTAAATTAAATACAAATGGACTAAAGATTCCAAGTAAAAGGCAAAGACTATCAGACCATATTTTAAAAATGAGACTCAACTATATGATGTCTATTTGAAATATGAAGACTTTAAATGTAAAGTCATGGATAGGTTAAAAGTAAAAGGATGGAAAACAACATACTATAACCAACAGGAAGGGTCTAAATAATCCCCATGTCATAAAAACAAGAGAGAGAGAGGGAGAATTACGAATGCAGCTCAGAGCTCTGGAGACCTTACTGAAAAGTCCTAGAACTTAGAGCAGGAATGAAAACTGGAGAGCTTAGGTATAAAATTAACAGGTGCCAGAAAAATAATAAACAAATAAATAAATAAAATAAAAATATATAAATAAAAATCAACAGGAGGCCAAGCAGGATGACATGTAGATTATAAAAATGTGAATCCTTCACAGAAGACGTAGACAGACAGTAACTGATTGCTAAAAAATCAAAAGAGGGTAGGTAAGGGGGAGAGAGTGGCTAAGTATAATCTTGTTTTTTTAGGAGATAAAAGGAATAAACTGAAAGTGACTTCTAGCTAAAATGAGCTCATCTGTACTTCAGTGTACACCACACTGGGGTGGAGTCTGGGTCTACAAAAGTCTGTTTTCTGTTTCTGTAACATGTGAGTTATTGGTAACCAAGCCGCATTTCTTTGGTGATCAGAAAAGAACAACAATTTTAAAAGATGTGAGTAGACTTTGGATAGAAAAGATGGTCAGTATGCAAGAGGACATGGCTAAGGCCCAGGAGACAACAGGGAATGGCCCTCAAAGCTTGGCAACATCCTGAGGCACTTACATGGGTAAGGCAGGCACAGGGAAGAAGGGCTGGCAGGAATGTGTGGGTAGTCCCAGAAGGCTTAGAGGTAGGACCATGGAGTTGTGACTTTCTGAGCTTGTTCTCCTGTGCTGTCAGCACCATGGACAGGTGTGAGCAGGCCTTCTTTGGCCCCAACATCCACAGAAGCCCCATTCCCATCTTTAACCAGCTGCCCACCACCGGTGATTCTGTGGTGTGTGAATTAAGCCTAAAGTACTCAGCAGCCAAGCCCTGTGTCCCATGATCACCTGAGCAGGATCCTCTCTGAGCAAGTGGTTTCTTCCTAGTATACATTTGATGTCTGGTTTGACATTGCTTTCCAATTCAAAACAAACTAGTCATAGATTAGTTATGTAATGGAGGTGGGGGAAGAATGCCTTGCATTCACCTTCTGAGAAAGATGGCCTGTTACAAACTTTGTCTCACTGCCTTGAGGCCAGAGACCTAAGCCCTTCACCTCCTACATGGCCCTGGCCCAGCCCCTCAGACCCATGTTCTGCCCCCAAATCTCAGTCGTTCTTCCTAGATATGCCAAGGTGATACCTCTCAGGGCCTCTGACCATTATTACACAGGTGACTTCTAAGAATTTGGACCTCATTCAAGTGTCACCTCTCCAAAATGTCTTCACTCTCCATCCCCATCAGAGTTGACTCTTAATACTTTTTTACTACCTAAGAATTCTTCCCTGAAATTGCTTGTTTTTACCTGACTCCCCTCAGGAGAAATGTCACCTCCCACAAGATAGGGATCTTCTCTTTCTTGGTCACCCCAAGCCCCAATTCTCTGTAGCAGCTCCTGGTCGCTGAGTGGGCAGTGATAAATGGAGGGGGATCAAACTTCCATTTACAAAGCACCTACTACAGGTTTGGCAATGCACTTCTCCCTTCCCATAATTTAATTATCATGCCTCTGTTTTACAGAGAAGTCATGGATCGAAGAGGTTAAGTAACTTGCTTAAGGTCTGGCTCCGAGGATTTTAGACTTGTTAAAAAAGATTTTGTTTATTTACTTTTAGACAGAGGGGATGGGAGGGAGAAAGAGAGGGAGAGAAACATCAATATGTGGTTGCCTTTTGCGTACCCACTACTGGGGACCTGGCCCACCACCCAGGCATGTGCCCGGACTGGGAATCGAACCAATAACCCTTTGGTTCACAGGTCAGCACTCAATCCACTGAGCCATACTAGCCAGGGAAGATTTTAGACCTTTTGAATCGCACCAGAGAAGACAGAAATAATGTGCAACATCTAACAGCAGAGGACAGGCAATAATGGAGAATCTCTGTAGCCTAATGGTATGTACAGATTTGGGGACTGGCTTCAAGTCATCCTATTAATAGGCCATTGCAGACCCTCACTGTGCTATAGCACACACCATTCTCTCTCTCTCCCTCCCTCTCTCTCTCTCTCTCACACACACAGTTCTTCCAAGTCTCCCACATTTAATTGAGCAAATCTTCTTCAACTATTTCATTTGACTGAGCAGATCCCACTGAAGTATTTTTACTTAACTGGCCTGATTAACTGTTGAAATCCTGCAGCCACAGCCCCCAAGTGAATCATTCACTATTCTTTCCTAGGTAGCAAGAGAAGTGGCCCTTCCTGTACCAGGCTTGCCCAGGGACTTCACTTGAGCACACTTCAGATCACTACCCACAGCAACAGAGCCCACAGACACATAGAAATCAAAAACAGGAGGGAAAAAGTAAGCCCAAATTTCACAAAAGGAAGCTGAACTCTGCATAATTAACCAAGTATACTGGGTAAAAGCTTTAGGAGAAGCAAAGATAGATCATTTAAAAAGATAATACCTATTAAGCCCCACTGCAGTTAAAAACAAAATTATCAATCCTGGAAACAACCTGATCATTTGGAAGCCATGTTGCACAACTGTTCTACTTTAAAATGGTGGAACTAATCTGGAAAAAAGCTGGACACTGTGACCAAAGTGACAAAAAACAGGTGTCTGCTGCCTTCCAAAAGTGGACCTTAGGGGATCAAGGTCAAAGCAATTCCAGGCAGAATATGAATACCATTGTAGTGTACCCAATGGATATAGAAGGTGAGGCCGACCTTCAAAGTACAATAAGTCACCATGGAAAAGCATGCCCCAAATCTCTTAAGGTGCACTCCTATACCCAACTGGGAAATGTAAGTCCAGAGAAAGATACGGGAAAACAAATCTCTGCTTTTTAATATAAATAATATTATCTTCCTTTTTTTTAAGTGAGATCTGAAGTGAAGCCTAATGACTAAATGCTCTCAGAAACTGAGAGCCCTGTTGGGTTGACTTCAGATTCCACCCTGAACCTACTCAAGTGCCACAGCCACTGCAGCTATTAATGAACACAGGGAAATCATGTCCATGCTAACTCACTGCCTGGTAGTCTGTAAAACTTAGCTTTGTAAAGCATGAGAGCTCAATGAGTGAACAAATGTTCCTGATAGTGCTTTAGATGGCAATGTGAATTTTAACCAACATAGTTAAATGGACTTTTCTGTAGAGAATCAGAGACATTAAGAGAACCAAAATAATCATTGTACTTTGATTAGAACAGAAAGTAAGGTTGAGTTCAATGGAGAGAAAAACCAATCCGTATCACAAAAAGTAAAGAATTGGGTGTCTTCTGGTCAACTTTGAGCTGAGGACTCCTCCTCTGGATATCTGGCTACTAGTAAAGGTCAGTTCAGTGTTTGACTGATTCCATGCCACAAATAACCCAGCAACCTTCTCGGCAGGTACCATGAGTTCCTGGGCAGTGGAGGTCAGGGACAGGCAGCAAGGCCACTCAAACTAGATCTACCTGGCAGCTTCTGGAAATTTCCAAGGGCTGCCAGAAACACCTGGACTTCCTGGAGTATCTAGGAGTATGAGTTCCTGTAGCAGCATGTCCGCAGGCCCCAGAAGACAACAGCTGGCTCATGGTAATTCAGTTTGGTTCTGGGCCAGAGCAAAAATGTCCTGGGGGTGTCTTTTTAGGTCACACAAGAGACTTATCTTTCCAGTATCTAATTCAGATAGGTGCCTCTAGCTCCCTCTCTCATTCAAATGATCACCTGGATTCCTAATTCTCCTTACTGGATACCTATTCCCTTAAGCTGTGCCACTTAGAGAACTGTCTTTGGGTAAAGACAGTTTGGCGACACTGGCATATATGAAAATACAGCCACTTCTGCAATGGAAACAATACTACTCACTGTCTTGCACCCCTATCCATGGGGCTTCCTAACAGCATGGCCAGCAGACACAGTCTGTAAACACCCAGACTTACCCAAAACGGACACACAGGGATGGCTCATCACGTCTTAGAACAATTCTGAGTGATTAGTCAACCAGGTAAGGTCCTACCTGTTGGACTGAAATAATTTGAGGGGACAGAAGCAGACTTGGGAGCATGTGTTTTTGGGTTGTGAATGCTCAACCAAAGGACAGGCTGAGATTGAACACACCCTGAATGATCCCAATCCATTCCCCAGCCAAGCAAGGCCAGGACACTGAGCTGAGCCCCTGGGCTGGAGCTGGGCCTACTCTCTACCTGTCTGGACAGGATGCCTCCCCACCTGCCAGGCCCCATTTGGGCCCACCCTATACTATGCAAATGTGCCACTACTAGAAGTGGCAGAATCCTACAGGGCCAAAGAAGAGGGTGTTTCACCAGGAAAAGCCTGTTTCTCTCGGGATGTTTTTGTCTGTGTATGTCTTTTTCTGTGTGCGTGGGTGGGAGGCATCTGTCTCTGTCTTCCCTAGTTTTCCTTTCTCCCTCTGCCTGGGCACCTGTCCCTCTCTGTTTAGGTTTCCATTTTCTTTCCCTTCTATAAAAAGCCAGAAGGTAGACCAGAAGGGGATTTTGTAGTGTTTGTTGTAGTTAATTGTGGAAAGGTTTATGTTCCCATTTCCCCAAGAACATGTATGGCATTTTAGTAAAAATCAAAATAAATTTTAAGCCTAGTTTCATTTAGGTTACACTGCCCTGGATATGAAAGAAATCTAAATGAGGGCGGGGTATACTGTGCAAAACCCAAGGAGTCCCTGGGCCATTTGAGGAGCTCAGAAAGATTAGGGGTAGGGCTCAATCAGTGGTTTAGAACCTTGGCTTGGGGTTTACTAAGAACTCAAGGGGCAGAGTAGCAGGTATGGGTGGGGCCAAGGAGTCTGCATTTCTAACCAGCGCTTGGATGGCGACTCAGAGCTGGTCCTCTTTAGCACTGGGTCATCTAGAATCTGGAGGCTTTCTTACCTCCACTCAGCAGACAGGATTCTAGTCTATGAGCCTCCTGAGTGAAATCCCATTCTGTGCTGTCAGACTTCTGGGAAGAGAATTCATACTTTCTAGTGATTTTCCAAGGGGTCTCTCACCCAAAGAAGTCTGGAAATCACTGCTCAATAGGATTCTAAATATAGCTCCAGGGGCATTTTTTGGGGAATGGACTAGACTGTGCCAGGCACTGTGCAAGCTGCTTCTATTTAAAAGTCCAATGAAGGAGGGAGGACAGAGGATGGGGTGAGGCAGCATTAGTACCCAGAGGAGGTACTGTTCTAGCAATCTCATCTGAAATCCTTTGGTAAAGGAAAAATGTCGGGTCTGAGGTTGAAGAAATATTTCACTGGCCAAGGAGACTGGAGGGGGCTGGCGGCTGGGCTAGTCAAACGCTGGCTGAAGGGTGTCAGTTGGAACAGGGTGGGACCTCCGGGAAGAGGGCCAGGATTTTAGGGGGGTGGTGATTGAAAGGGACCATGGACTTTGGGCGGCAGGCGAGTGTGGGGGAAAAGGATGGAAAAAGACATGTAATCACTCAAATATAGACTAAAGGAGGCAGCAAAGGAGTTTAGGGGGGTACTGAAGCAGGAGATGGTGTCCCCCAGAAAGGCCACAGAAAAAGCACTGTTCAGACAGAGGGCCTTGAGCAAGGGCTGCCCCTCCCCCTCCCTCACAGCCCTAGGGCTTTAGTCTACCCACCCCCACCCTCCCGTCCACGCTGAAGCTCGACCTGCACCCAAAGGAAAAGGAGGGACTCCACTAGCAGGAACCGTCCCCAGCTCACTTACCCGGCGCCCGCGACTGCTGCTCACCTCCTCCCCCAAACTGGGGAAAAGACCTTTAAACACCCACTCAACGCCACCTCCCCCTCGGCCTCCATTACTCTTGGGGCGGGGGTCCTTTCCTTCCTACACTGACCCGTTCCCACCTCTTAACGTCTTCCAAACAGCAGCGTAGGCTTTCACACGTCCGCGATTCCCGCCCCTGCCTACCGTCCCCTGCCCGCCAAGGGAAGGCCTTCGAGCCTCCTACCCGCTCTCCCAGACCCGTTCCCCCCTCCGGCTGGCCCCAGGGCCCAGTACAGCCAGCCAAGAGTCACCCCCCTCAACAAGGCTTGACTGTCTTCCCCACACCGCACACACTCCAAAGCTCCCATCCCAAACCCCCGCACTCTCCTGGGTCGTTCCCCTGCGCATCCTCCCGCTACCAAAAAGATCACCTCGGCCCAGCACATTCACCCACGGCCCGCGTACGGTCCCGGGCCTCCAGGACACACTCTCGCGGCCCAAAACGCTCACCCGTCTCTGCACACCCTCTCGTGCTCCGCGCACATCTCCCGGGGCCGGCGCGCTCACCCTAGCCCGATGGTGGTGGACCCGCAGCCCTCGGCAGAGCGGCGCTGGCGCGGCTAAGGCAGGCCTGGCGTGGCAGGAAGCGCTACAGAGCCTCCCACATAGCGCTGAGCCCAACAGCCCCGCGGCGCGTTTCCGGAGCTGCGAGCGCAGCTAGGGGTAGTGTGGAAGCGAGGCCCCGCCCCAGCCCTGGCCCTGCCCTGGCCCCGCCCGGCCTGCCGGTCTCTATTGGCCCGGAGTGGGGGGGGCGGGGCGGTAAGGGGCGGGACTGAGGCCCGTTGGGGTGGGTTGGGCTAGAGCTAGGGGAGTCTGGCGCACTGCCGGATGCCTGGGTGGAGGGGTAGAGCGGAACAAATGTACTAATGAATCAATAAACGAGTGAATGAACAGACCAGTCCACGTAAAAGGGAACGAAAATATAAAGGACCCCTTCCCCCTGGGCGCCTTCTGGACGGGGGCGAGGGTGGGGAGACAAGAACGCCAGCCTAGGTAGAGCAAAGTCAGCCCCCACTGGAAGGGTCGAAGCGCCTCACTGAGTCACTAAAGATGTGAGCCTGAGCTCCGCCAGGCACTGAGAAGACAACTGTGAGCAAAATCAGGCCACATCCCTGCCCTCAGGGAGCGCACATTTGGCGTCCAAGAGCTCCTGTGAGAGTGTGTGTGTGCGCGTGCGCGCGCGCACGTGCGGGCGCACTCGGTGAAGGTAGTGGTGGAGGGGAAATGTGCTTGAATTAATTTCAAAATAGCAGTTTATACTGTAAAGAAAAACAAAGCAAAACAAAACAACAACCCAGGATTCTTGGATCCAGGTTGCTGCAAGTAGTGACAGCTAGTTCCGGATAAATTTACTACCAGTCAGCCAAAATCTGGGAAACTAGCAGCCCTTAGTGTGCTAAGCTCGTCGATGCTTTCCTGAAGATGCCTATTTTAGAACGCAAGATTAACATACAACACATAAGCGTTATCAACAACGATTAACATACAACACATAAGCGTTATCAGAAAAGTGAAGAACATCAGTTAGGGTGATGTTTGGGAGTGATGGCTGGGGGAAACTAGTGAGGCTATGGTTGAGACGAGACTTGAATGACAAGAAGGACTCAACCACATGAAGGTTTTTGAAGACACGAAGTGTCCTTAGGTAAAAGGAACAGCAAAATGGACATGTTCCAGGATCAAAAAGAAAATGCTGGAGTGCACTAAGTAAGCCAAGGGAAAGAAGAGTCACACTGGAAGGGTGACACTGGGCATTGAAATTGAGTCTGAAGGACATGGTCTAACTTTTTTCTTCATTTTTGAATCAATAAGCATTTAATGCTTTATTAGTAATGATAATTTTAACCAACTTCTTAAATATTCTTGTAACAATTTTATCCCTTACATGCTAACAACCTTTTTCTTAGTTTCTCCCCACAATTTATTATGAAAACTTTGCAACATACAGTTCAATTGAAAGATTTGTACCTATTTACCATTATACTCTACTTGCTTGATTGCATGGTCATCCTTATGTTAATGATTCATTTCAAAGCAAGTTGCAGATGTCAATCAGTGCACTTTACCACTAAACACTTCAACATGCATAGTATTAGCTAAAGATCAATACCTGTTTATTGTTCTTTTTGGGGTTTGGAGGTAAAAATTTATACCGTGAAACACAAACATTTTAATTGCCCCATGCAGTGAGTTTTGGCAAATATGTACTCCTAGCTCCCATCAAGATGCAAGACACTATCAACACCCCAGAAGTTTCCCTTGTTCCTATTCCCAGCCAGTCTCTACCACAACCACACACAGAGGCAAACACTATTCTAATTTTTTTCCTCCATAGATCACTTTTACCTACTTGAGAGCTTTGTATGGATGGAATCATATAGTATGTACTATTTTGTGTCTGTATTCTTTCATTCAGTATGATGATTTTGAGATTTATCTATGTTATTGAATGTGTTTTTGTTTCTTTCCTTTTATTACTGACTAGTATTCCATTGTCTCAATATATCTGAGTTAGTCTATTTACTCACCACTTTGTGATCTGGGTTGTTTCCATTTTGGACTACTATAAATAAAGCTATATGATCATTTGTATACAAGTTCACAAAGACATATACTTTCATTTTATTTGGGTAAGTACCTAGATAGGGAATTGCCATGTCATAGTATAGTTGCTTTATAAGAAACTGCCAGAATATTCTCCAAAGTGGCTATACAATTCATGTTCCCACCAGAAATGTATGAGAGTTCCTTTTATTTCCAATCCTCCTCAACATTTGGGGTTGTCAGTCTTTATTTTTATCCATTTAAGGGGATGTGATTTGAATTATCATCTCGCTGATGACTAATTATGTTGAACATGATGCTTACTGGCCATTTATCTCTTTGTAAAATGTCTGTTCAAAAGCTTGGCCACTCTTACAGGATTGTTTGTCTTTTTATTACTTACTTTTAGGTGTATTTTGTTAAAAAAAAAAACAACAAGTCCTTTGAGGTATATCTGACATACGATAACCTGGACATGGTTAAACTGTACAGTCTGATAAGTTTTGACATGAAACCATGACCACAATCAGGGCAATAAACATCTCCATTACTCTCAAAGTTAACTTGTGTCCCTTTGTAGTGCTTCTCTCCTGTCTCTTTTTGCTTCTCTCATTCTTGTGCAACTGCTGATCTACTTTCTGTCACTATAGGGTAGTTTGCATTTTCTAGTTTTATGTAAATGGAATCATATAATAAGTGTTCTTTTGTATCTGGCTCCTTTCACTCAACAAAATTATTTTGAGATTCACCCATATTGTTGCATGTACCAATAGTTCATTCATTTCCATTGCTGAACATATTCTATTCTATTCTATTATATTCTATTGAATGAACATACCATAATATTCTATTGAATGAACATACCATAATGGGTTTATCCATTCATTGGTTGATGGACATTTGGATTGTTTAGAACAACTATGAATAAAGCTGCTAAGAACATTTATGTACAAGCATTTATATTGACATATATTGCCTTTTATCTTGTGTAAGTACTGAGGAGTAGCTGATAATAACTTGAGATACTATGGTACTTGGGTAAGTTCTATGGCTGATGATATGGTTGAGGTACATTTACTTTTAAAAAAACTACCAAAGTGTTTTACAAAGTGGTTGTACCATTTTACAGTCCCACCAACAGTGTAAGAGAGTTCCAGTTGCTCCACATTTTTTTCAATAGTTTGTATGGTCAGGCTTGTTAGTTTTAGCCATTCTAACAGGTGAGTATTGTAATCTCATTATGGTTTTAATCTAAATTTCCTTGACCAGAGATGTTGAGCATATTTTCATATCCTTATTAGCTATCTGTATGTCTACTTTGGTGAAATGTCTGCTTAAACCTTTTGCACATTTTATTATTATTGAGTTATTTGTCTTATTAAGTTGTAAGAGTGCTTTATGTAGTCTAAGTACAAATCTTTTGTCAGGTGTATGTTTGCAAGCATTTTCTTCCAGTCTGTGGCATGTCTTCATTCTCTTACCAGTATCTTTTGAAAAAAAGAAATTCTAAATTTTGATAAAGCTAATTCATCAAGCTTTTCTTTTATAGATTATTTTTTTTTGGTGTCACATCTAAGATATCTTTGTCTAACTCAAGGTCACAAGGATCTTATTTTCTTTGAGAAGTTTTATGGTTTTAAGGCTTTATATTTATTTATATTTTTGATCCATTTTGAGTCAATTTTTTAAAAAAGATTTTATTTCTTTATTTTTAGAGATAAGAGAAGGGAGGGAGAAAGAGAAGGAGAGAAACATCAACGTGTGGTTGCCTCTCCTGCACCCCATACTGGGGACCTGGCCTGCAACCCAGGCATGTGCCCTCACCTGGAATAATACTCTGCTACCTTCTGTCTATGGGGATGACACCCAAACCACAGAGCCACCCCAGTCAGGGCAACTCAATTTTTGTATGTAGTGTGAGATATAGGTCGAAGTTAATTTTTGTGCATGTGAATATCCAGTTATTCCAGCATCATTTGTTGAAAAGACTACTTTTCTCCACTGTGCTGTTCTGTGCCTTTGTCAAAGATGAGTTGTCCATAAATGTGTGGATTTAGGACTCTATGCTGTTCTGTTGATGTATTGTCTATCTTTACACCAATAACATGCAGTTTTGATTGCTGTAATTTAATAATAATCTTTTAAGTCAGATAGTTTAAGTCCTACAACTTTTGTTATTTTCAGTATTGTTTTAACCAGTGTAGCATTTTTTGCATCCCCATATAAATTGTAAAATCATCTTAGTTTTCAGAAAAAAAAATGTCTGATGGGATTTCTGAGAGGGACTGGACTAAATTTTGTAGGTCAGTCCTGGCTGATGTGGCCCAGTGGATTGAGCACTGGACTGCGAATCAAAGGGTCACCAGTTCGATTCCCAGTCAGGGCACATGCCTGGGTTGCAGGCCAGGTCCCCAGTAAGGGGTGCAGGAGAGGCAACCACACATTGATGTTTCTCTCCCTCTCTTTCTCCCTCCCTTCCCCTCTCTAAGAAAAAATAAATAGAGTCTTAAAAAATAAGTTAAATAAATAAAATTCTGTAGGTCAATTTGGGGAGAATTGACATCTTAACAATATTGAGTCTTTTGACCTGTGAATGAAGTCTCTCTCCATTTCTTTTGTTCTTTAATTTCTCTCAGCAAATGTTTTGTAATTTTCAGTGTACCGGTCTTTCCTATCTTTTTTCAGATCTATTCCTAAGAGTTATATATGTAATATGATTTATTGTGAGTGGTAGTTTTTAAATTTTTTGATATCTGGGATTGTTCTTTTCTAGTATATAGCGATGCAATTGATTTTTGTATATGGATCTTAAATCCTGCAACCTGCTAAACTCACATATGAGTTCTAGTAATTGTTCTATAGATTCCATTGTATTTTCTACATAGATAATCCTGTCATCTGTAAATAAGGACAATTTACTTCTTCCTTTCCAATCTGCGTGATGTTTCTTTTCTTTTTCTAATTTCTCAGGCTTGAAACTCCAATACCAGTGTTGGATATAAAGTGGAAGAGTGGACATCCCTGTCTTTTTTCTGATTTTTGGGGAAAAGCACTCAGTCTTTCACCAGTAAGGATGATGTTAGCTGTAGGTTTTGTATAGATGTCTTTTATCAGGTTGAGGAAGTTCTCTTCTATTCCTAGTTTTCTGTGACTTTTTATCAGGAATGATGTCAGGTTCTGTCAAATGCTTTTTCTACATCTTTTGAGAAGATTGCTACTGTCTGAATGTGTCTCACCCCCAAATTCATATGTTGAAGTCCTAATACCCCAAAGGTATTAGGAGATAGGGTTTTTGGAAAGTAATTAGGTCTCAATGGATTAATGCCCTCATAAAGAGGCTCCAGAGATGCCTCACCCCTTCATCATGTGAGGGCATAGCAGAAAGGCACTGGCTATGAACCAGGAAGTAAGCCCCCACCAGAACTCAACTATACTGGCACCTTGATCTTGGACTTCCAGCCTCCAGAACTGAGAAATCAAGTTTTGTTCTTTATAAGCCACCCAGTCTGTGACATTTTGTTATATCAGTACAGATGGATTAAGATACAGATTATTGGGTTTTTATTTTTTAGTTTGTTAATATGCTGAATAACACTGATAAAATTTCAAATGTTAAAAAAACCCTGCATTCTCATGATAGACTACTTCATCATGATGTTATTATTTTTGCATCTTGTAGAACTCAGTTTGCTAAAATTTTGTTTAGAATGTTTTCATATATGTTCATAAAACATATCAGTCTATAGTTTTCTTTTCATATAAAATCTCTGTATGGATTTGAATGAGTTGGAAGTAATCTTTCCTTCTCACTTTTCTGGAAGAGTTTGTATAGGGTTGGCATTATTTCTTCCTGAAACAATTGGTAGAATTTGAGTTTCCTGCTTGTATTTTTGTTCACGTGTGAGGACAGGCTACAGAGGATGCCATGCTGGGTGCCTAAAACCCAGTGACCCAGAGTACAGAGTGGGCAGAGTACAGGGTGACCATGGCAGAGGTGAAGCAAGAAGGAATATCCTATTGAGGAGAAAACCACAGACAAGGAACCCACATTTCGCATATACACTCTGCCCAAATCTCTGTTGACCCCTGTGGCTATGTATGCACTCCAAGAAAAGAGCTGAGCAGAGATTTCAGTTGGTGCACAGTACAAGGGATACTAAATTTGGAGTCTGACTTTGTCTAAGTTAACTGCCTGCTAATTAGGAACACACATACCATATTTTTCAGACCATGAGATGCACCTAGGTTTTAGAGGAGGAAAATAGGGAAAAAATTTTGAAGCAAAAGATGTGGTAAAATATTTAATAACATAAATAACATAATAATTCACCAATATAAATGTAAAGCTACATTTGGATTATAAGACGCACTCCCTTTCCCCCCTAAATTTGGTGGGGGGGGTGGGGGGAGAAAGTGTATCTTGTAGTCCGAAAAGTATGGGTAATTCATAAATGTGTATGTACCCAATAACAGAATTTCAAACTATATGAATTAAACTTGACAGAATAAAGGGAGAAATAGATATTTGCACAATTATAGTTGGAAATTTTAGCGCCTTTGCCTCAGCAATTGATACAATTAGATAAGAAAGCCATAAATATATAGAAGATCTGTATGACATTATCAACCACCTTTACTTCACTGATATTTACAGAACACTATACCCAGCAACTGCAGATGATAGATTCCTTACAAGGGCATACACCTGGATAGATGAAATGCTGGGCCATAACACAAGTCTCAACATATTTAGGAAAAATGAAAGTTTGCATAATAAGCTATCTACATCCACGGTGGAGTTCTATTACAAATTAATAAAAATAATAGGCTCCAAAATATTTGGAAATTCAACATCACACTTCTAAGAAAACCCACGGTTAAAGAAGAAAACACAAAGCAACTTAGAAAATATTTGAAATGGAATGACAATAAAAAGAAAACATCAGAATTAGTGGGAGGCAGCCAAAGAAGTGATCAGAGAAAGATTTATGGCTTTAAATCATATTAGAAAAGAAGAAAGGCATAAAATCAATGCCTTAATTTTCCATCTAAAGAAACTAGAAAAAGAAAGCAAAGTAAATCCAAAATAACTAGAAAGAAGAAATAACAGAAGTAACAGCAGAAGTAAATGAAACAGAAAACAAACTATGGAGAAAATTAGCAAAGCCACACATTTTTAGATGACCAATGAAATTAATAAACCCTAGCAAGATTAACCAAAAAGAGAAAGTATACTAATCATCAATATCAAGGATAAAAGAAGGATACCACTATAGATCATGCAGGTATTAAAAGAATAACGAGGAACTATTATGGGTATCCTTATGTCAATAATTTTTATAAATTAGATGAACTCCTTGGTAGCAGTTTGTCAAAACTAAACAGTTTAAATATAAAATATTGGGTTGGCCAAAAAGTCTGTATGGTTTTTCCATAAAATAAAAGACACATTTTTCATTTTCACCAATAACTTTATTATTGATTTGGATATTTTGAGTATGTCGGTTATCTCCCACATGGTATAACATTGATTATTCTCAATCAATGTCTAAATTTGATTGCTATCAACTTCATCTGGTCTACCAGACTGTGGAGCATTATCCAATGAGAAATCTCCAGCACAAAACTTCGCAAACCACTTTTGACACATTCAATCAGTCACACCACCTTCTCCATACACTGCACAAATCTTTTTCTGTATCAATTGCATTTTTATCTTTCTTGAAATAATAAAGCATAATATGCTGAAAATGTTGCATATTTTCTTCCATCTTCAATATTAAAATGGCTACACAAAATTCACCAATTTTGATAAGTTTTTTTAAATGCATACTGATATGTCAGCTGTCACAATATGATCTAACAAAATTGTTTTGAATGAAGTTAAAGACAGCTAAGTGTTACTAGAGCAATCTATGGAATAAACTAAATGAACTTTTTGGCCAACCCAATAGGAATAGCCCTATTTATTATGAGTAAATTTAATTTACTATAGAAAACTTTACTAAAAACAAAACAAACAAACAGCAAAAGAACAACCCAGGCTCAAGAGGATTTCATGGGCGAATTCTAGCAAATGTTTAAGGAATGAAAATCACCACTCTTCCACATTTTCAGGTAATAGAGGAGCAGGGAACAATTCCCAAACCATTCTGTGAAGCTAAGATAAACCTGGTACTAAATGTTGATTAAAAAGTTATGGAAAAAAAGAAAAAAACTACAGGAAAATATCCCTCATGAACAGTGTAGCAAAAATCCTTACCTATCAGCCACTCAAACTCAGCAACATATCGTAAGGAAAGTTTTTCCATTGCCTACTTACAAATGCAGGGCACAGACGTTCAGTGACTTGTGTAGCATCTGTGTTCACCTGACACAAAGCTCACACACCTTCCCATGCAATGGCTGCCTGTGTGGTTAAGACCTGGCTTTACAGTGTAAAGAAGTGTGATGAGGCTTCTGGTATGGGAACAGCTAACCTGTCTGTTGCAGAGATTCACAAACCTGCTTAATGAGAGGGGCACTGGCGACCTGTTCTTAGATTCCTCTGCCCGCTTCCTCCTTGTTTCCAGCACCTACACCACGCCCATATTTGCTACAATTATTGATGGAGGCCATTTGTGCCTGGAGGGCCAATGGGTGCACCTGTTGCTTCCCGAGGCTGCAGGACTTGCCACGGGAAGCCCTTATCAAGCAGATCCCATTGCCAGGGCAACATTGATGCCTCCTCATGTGCTCTCCTGATCCAGTCCTTTCTCTTGCACCCAGATGCAGAGATGGCTCATCTACCTGGGGCTTCTCAAAGCTCTGGGAAGTCCACCTGGCCTTAACACTGAGTGAGCTACCTGGAAAACCCCTGGATTGTGCAACCCTAGGCCTCATTTTCCTGACTCTCCAGTTTCAGTGCTTTGCAGTATCCTCCAGAGTGGGCTCCAGAGCCCTCAGGCGGCATTTCCGTGGCACCGCAGTGCTTGCAGAGGTGGAGAAAGTGAGCCAAGGACTAGACTTCTCCAGGGCCAGTCCCCGGAATTTCCGCGGCCCAATGCCCTGGGTGGGGCCAGAAGGCTGACCGGGCAGGAAGGCAGTGGGGATGGAGAGGAGCCTCGGTCAGGCGCTGGTGGGAAGGGGATGTGGGGTTCCCGGCTGTAGGAGTCGGAGGAGAGGGCTGGCTGTGGAGGGGCAAGTTCTGGCAGGAAGGGGAAGGGCTCTGGATTCGGGTGTGGGGGCTGCAGTGGAGGGTCTCCAGGTTACCCAAGTCAGAGTAGAGAGACAGAGAGATCTGGTCCCGCTCTAGGAAAGAAGGGATGAGAGCACTACCGGCTTTGGGGATGGGAGTGGGGCAAGGCTCCTAGCTGGGAGTTTGCAGATGATGGAGGGAGGAGCTCCAGCTGCTAGGGCCCAATCAGGGGCGTTGGCCAAGGCCAAAGGGAGTCTCCTTGCTGCGGAAGTGAAGGGTGCAGTGGGGGATTCTGCAGCGTTAGGGGTGGGGTTAGGGGTGGGGTTGCGAAGTGGCCAGTGAGGAGCTCCAGGCCTCCGCTGTGCGGTGTGGTGGGGTGGGCTGTGTGGCATCAATGTTCATCTTGTCCCTTTGCACTCCCATGCCACCCTAGCAGAGAGTGCCACAGTCTGTCTGCCCCTTTCCAATCTATCCTGCTCCCCCCAAGGTCTGAGCAATGGGATGGCACTGGCGATGCTGCAGGACTGGTGTGACTGGATGGGTATGAACTGACACAGCTCCCTGCTCATCCTGGGCATCCCGGATGATTGTGAGGACCAGGAATTCCAGGAGGCCGTGCAGGCTGCCCTGTGGTACCTGGGCAGGTACCGAGTGCTGGGCAAGGTCTTCAGAAAGGAGCTTAGGTCCAGGGTCACCTTAGTCAAGTTCGATGACAATTTAAACCGAAATACGACACCCTCATAAATACCAAGCAAGCAAGGTGTCTGGACTGTGGTCTTCTTGCCGGAGGCCACTGATTCTGAGTTATGGAATAAACCAAATTTTCCTGCACAGACTTCAGAATCAAGCAGTGGTTGGCAGGGCAGGTGAGGCACAAGCTGCAGGTGAGGCAGACCTGCAGGTTAGGAAGGAACTGAAGATATGGCAGGGGTTCCAGGTGAGGTAGGAGATATGACAAGTTCTCCAGATGTAACAGGATCTTCAGGTGAGGCCAGGGCCCCAGGTAAGAGGGGAGTTGCAGATGCGTCAGGAACTGCAGGTAAGGCTGAAGCTGAAAATGTGGCAGAAGCTCCAGGTGAGAAAGAGTCTAAAGGTGTGTCTGGAGATACAGGTGAGGCAGGAACTCAGGATGTGGCAGGGACTGCAGGTGAGGAACTGCAGATGTGACAAGAACCACGGATGTTGCAGGATCTGCAGGTGAGCTAGGAGCCTCAGGTGAGGAAGGAGCTGCAGGTGTGGTAGGAGCTGCAAGTGAGGCAGGAACTCCGGGTGAGAAAGGAGCAGCAGGTGAGGCAGGAATTGCAGATGTGGCAGGAGCTGCAGCTGAGGAAGAAGCCTGGATTCAACAATGGAATCAGGCCCTGAAGCCTATGCTGGAAAATATAGCCTATCAACAACTGAGAACCTTTTCTCGGATGGAAGAGCCAGGCCATGAGGATGAGTCCTTTGAGAGCTGGCTGGACCATGCCAATGACATGCTGTGCCTGTGGTACCACATATCAGAAAGGGATAGGAGGAGGAGGTTGGTGGTGAGCTTGGGTGGCCCTGCACTGGATCTTATGTGCGGCCTCTTGAATGAAAACCCCAAGATCACTGCACAGGACTGCCTGGCCATGCTGGTTCAGGTGTTTGGTAACAAGGACACCCAGATGACTGCAAGGTTAAAGTTCATGACTTGTGCCCAGCAGCGCCAGGACACTCTCTTTGCCTACATGATACACCTGGAAGGCCTGCTGCAGGTGGCCGTGGAGAAGGGGGGCATTCAAACCCGCATGGCAGACCAGGTGTGCACCCATCAGGTGCTGATGCAGGCCCATCCCAATGAGACACTCAAGAACATGCTGAGGAGGATGGGTCTGGAGAGAATGCCAGACTTCCTGGGGATGCTTTGGCTCATTCAGGAGGTGGAGGCATGGGAGACTGCTCCAGCTGTAAACCAGAAGTTCCAAGTGGAAAAAGGGGTCTGTGTGGATGTCAGACACCTGGCTGCTGCCCAGCCCACCCTAGCCTGTGAAAATGCTGCACAAGCTGCCCCAGCCCATGAAGGAGCTGCCCATACCGCCCCAGCCCGTGAAGATGATGTGAGGCTGCCCCAGCCCATGAAGGAGCTGCCCAGGGTGCCCTTTCCAAGGAAGATAGTGCCAAGGCTGCACTGGCCAATGCAGTGGCTAGTGAGACAGGTCCTGGAATTGCCAGTCCTGATGAGGCTGCTCCTGAGACCAGTGGGGCCACCAGGGCCAGCCCTGCCCCTGAGGAGACCTCCCCTGCCACTCAGCAAGATGAAAATGCTCTTGCTCCAGCAGGCCTAGGTCAGGCAGGACCCTCCTCTGCCCATGTGAGCAGTGCTTCTGGGGTGGGCTTGGGTGGTCCCAGTGGTGGTCCAGAGGGCTAGGCCCAGGCAGACCAGGAGGCTGAGGAGCCCCATGAGGAGGGGCTCAAGCCCATCCCAGAGGAGTCAGGAAGTGAGGCCAGGGCAGGGGAGATGAGTTCCCCTGAGCCCTCCTCAGGCAAATAGGCTTGGAAGGCCCAGCGGCCTCCAGTCCTCTCAGGCAGCACAGGCCTGGAGGCAAAAGGAGGTCAGGCCAGGGCAGCCTGGGTGGGTGTCCTGGCCTACCTACCAGGGTAGCTGCGGCCTTGGCACGTGCTGTGAGCTCCACTGTTGGCCACGGCTCTGCCCTCTCTCGTCCAGCGTCATGAGCTCAACCTCTGCTTTTTCAGTGTAGATTTTGGTCAAGCACTGCTAGTTCTTGTGGGGATGTGTGTGTGCTTCTCTGAGCAGTTCCTGTACTTCCACTCCCACCCCGGTGACCCTGTGCCAAGTCCCAGGAGATGGAGGGAAGGACCAACGAAGGCGAGGCCAGCCCATACCCAGTGACCTCAGAAGGAAGAACTGGACCAAAGGGGCTGCCCAAGGCTCCACGGGGACTGTGCTGTGATGGGCCGCCCTGTTGTTCCTTGTGACTCGGCTTCCTCGGCTTGGTGGAATGTCCCCTGCTGTGTTGTCCAGCATCCTGTGACTGTCCTGTGCAGGCCACAGGGCAGGGCCAGGCCCCAGCATGATGGCCAGAGGTGGAGGGGAGCCCTGCAGTGAGTGGACGTCGCCAGCGTCCACAGCCCTGCAAAGGCCCATTGTGGGGCCCTCAGGAAGGGGGACTATGGCAGGAGGGCTGTGGTGTGGGGGGCAGCTGAAGCACCTTGTCAGGGACTTCTAGGAGGAGTGGCAGTTCCAGACCTATGGGCTTTAGTGGCCATTAGAAGTTGTTTTCTGTTGCCATTTTCTTTCTTCGGTGGATCCAGTAAGTGTTTCTCTGCAATAAATTTCATTGAATATTTCAGCTGAGTTTAGCCTTTGCTATGGGTAATTGAGGGAAGGGTCTGCTGGGGGTGGGGGAGCAACTATACCCTCGGACTCTAAGTCACCACTGGGATATGTTGGCAACTGGGTACATGAGGCCTGTGAAGTCCTCTGGGCTGGATGGCACAGGTGGCAGGAACTCATGGCAAGGACAATGGCTAGTTGGGTCCTTGGAATTTTGGGATCCACCAGCAATAATTGGGTTAAACATTGAAGTGAGGGGGAGGGACAGGAGGCCATATTGGGGGCCCTGGGTTCCCTGGAAGCATTGTTGGGGCTCAGGGTCCCCTAATGGCCAGGGAAATGCCATGTGAAGGCCCAGAGACCAGCTGGCCACAGAAGAGCCCAAGAGTGAAGTCAGACACTTCTGCTAGGAGCTTGCTGCAGAACTCCAGGATGGGGTGGGGTGCCTGCCTACCACTTTATGCTCAGCCTACCCCTGCCAGCTGACAATTGGCCAGCCTCTGCATAGCCACTGAGAAACCTTGTAGGCTTACATGTGTGTGATGCCTGAGGGATGGAGAGTGGGCCAGGTAGGGTTTCACAGGGCTTATACTTTGTCAGAGGGGAAGAAAGGCTGGGCTGGTTTTATCCCTCCTGGGCCCTGCCCTCTCTCCCAGGGGACTGTGAGCCCACCACAAATTGAGGGTGGCCCTCCATTGGCCATTGAACTAATTCCAAGTCTTTGGGAGACAGAAAGGAGGGACTGGGTCTTTTCTTGCATGTATTTGTGGAGGGGACACTATTATTAACTCGGAAAAGGTGAAGGACTGTCTGGGGCTCCAATTAGTTTGTGTCCAGAGGTATCCTCCAGCTATTCTGGAGGTACAGGAGTCTCTGACTACCCCCACAGTACAGATGAAGGACACAGTCCCCAAAGCAGCTGATGAGGCAAGGCTCCGAGGTCCAGGCCTGTGGTTGCTTGACAAGTCTGCAGGAACCATGCATCTGGGGAGACTTGGGCCCTGTGGTGAGAACTGAGGACAGTGGGGCTGCAGGGATGGAGGGACCCCTGGAAGCAGTGGCCACACGCAAGCAATCTAGGGGAAGTTGCAGTGGAGGTGTTGGGAAGGAGGTCATGAGGGCCTTGTCTGCTCTGCCCTCTGAAGTTTTCCCCACCCAAAGACCCCATCATTTGGGGCCCCCCTCTCAAGACTACCACTCTTCTCTAGACTCTAGCTCCTCCTCCTCAAGCCTGGAGCAGGGCCTGCCTGCTGATCTGCTGGCCCTGCACATGGGAGTCCTTCCTTTGAGTGCTTTAGCCACGTAGCTGCCTTGCTCCTTCCCCAGCTGTCCACCCGGGATCAAATTAATGGCTTCCATTCTTACACTAGGAAGCCATAGGTCCCTATCTCCTTAGCACCTCTTGGAAGCCATGGTCTCCATTATAAAGAGAGAAGATCAGGCCCCTAAGCAGATTGCTTTCTTATTCCAGGATGTGGCTGGACAGATTTCTCTCCAGCAGGACTGGCAGCCAGCCCAGATTACCACTGAACACCTTTGAGACCTGTGGCCCTATTCTAGGGCATGATGTGCTGCTTAAGACTGGGGCTTAACCTCCCTGAGCACAGACCCAGGTGCACTAATACATGCCTGCCTGGGCTCTGTAAAGGCTGATCCCTATGCTGCACATGCCCTTCATACTGGGTTTTCTGTATCACTATTTGTGGCAATGTCCCCCATAATGCCCTACACCTTGCTTCCAGTTTCACATGGCAGTCCAAAAGCCATGATCCCATCTGGCCAAATAAGTGACAGCAGACCTGGCACTAATGGCCCTGCAACCACCAGCCATGACCCCAATAGGTGCTGAAGATTTCAGTCCTGGGAGAAGAGTAAGCTTCTCCCTAAGAACTTCCATCTATGAACTTTGACCATCCACCAGGCAGTGGGCTGAGCCACTGGGCCTGTACTCTCTCTTTGAGTCCTCAGAGGAGCCTTTTGGGGAAGTGGACACTGTTATGAATCCTCTGCTCCAGATAAGGATACTGGACAAGGGAAGGTTCAGGGACTTGCCCAAAGTTCCACAGCTCCTCAGTGTAGGTACTGGGATTCTAGGACAGGCCAGCAGACCACACAGCCCGTGCCCTGGAAACACAGCTGAAGGACACTTGAGTTGTGTGGTTAGCAATTGTCACACTCTGGAAACACAGAGGGGAGAGTGCAGGGGAATAGTTGAGCTTCTGAGGCCAGAAGGACCTGAAGGGAAAGCAGAAGAGAGGAAGGGAGGGAGGGAGTGACAGAAGCAAGCATCATCTTGCCCTCCTTGCAGGTGACTCAGGTCCCAGCTGATCTAGTGATGAACCTACCTTCTACCTCTGTAGGACACACCTGCTCAGAGGAGGAGCCAAGGACACATCTGGGGTCCTTGCTTTCATTGTTTACCAAGAAATGCCCCAGGACCAGTGCATTTCCCACCAGAAGATGGGTGCTGGGGGCAGGAGTGGGCATTTTGTGGGGTTTGTTGCCAGCCTGTTCACTCACACCTTGGGGTGGCTGTTTGACAGAATCAGTCCCTGTGCCACACAGCTGGGCACACATAGAGAGAGGGGCCAATGCGGTACAAGAGAGGCACCCTGATATAGGTAGTGATGGTAGGGATGAAAAATAGCCCTTGTCGAATACTCACTAAGCAGCTGATACCACCTTAGGACTTTGTTGTATGGGTGCTGTTCACCTGTGGAGTCTCATGCCCTATGTTGGAGTGACACAGGCTGAGTACTTTCATGTGTCAGGGCTGGAGGGTAATCAACTTTGATTATGTGGAACTCAGTCTGGAGGATTCACAGGGGTTCCCTGGAGGATATGTGTTTTGAGCTCAGTAGTAAAGTCCCACCCAGTTCTAAAGGTGGAGAGAGGACTTGGGAGAAAGTGTCACTTGTTTCATCAGAGAGGAGAGCCAGGGGTACCATGATGTGCACATACCTACAGTGCCAGGAATGCCAAGAGAAAGGGCAATAGTGGGGTATGAGTTTGGAGAAGCAAACAGGGACCCATAGTGAGGTTTCTCATAATAGTTAGAGAACTCTCTTGAAATCTGTTATGGACAGCATTCTGGGGAAAAATACCCAAGTGTGATCTTCACCAGGAGAGATGGCCAGCTCCAGTTGTTGCTAAGGGAACCACCGCAATTACAAGTCAAGAGTGGCTAGAAAGCAATTTGGAAGGATGGAGAGATTTTGGTAGGACAGAAATAATCCTTAGGTGAGTGAAAAATACAGTCATAAAGATAGTTTGCTAGGGATACAAGCTAGCTGTCCTGTGCTAGGCAGGCTTTTTGTCCTATGACTTTTGCCTCCTGGTGTCATGTTCATGAATATGTAAAGTTACATGGCAGATATAATTAAGGATACTAATGAGTTGCCCTTACAATAGGGAGATTATCTTGGATTCTCTGCTCGGTTCTTTACAAGCAGAGTTTTCTCCCCACTGAAGGTACAAGGAGAAGTCAGAGAGATTTGAAGCTTATTTGCAGAGGGATGGGAAATAAATATGAGAAGGAATGTGGGTGGCAGTGGCCCCTAGGAGCAGAGAATGGCCCCCAGATGACAGCCAACAAGGGAATGGGGACCCCAGACTGACAACTACTTGGAACTGGATTCTGCCAACAACCTTAGTGAGTCTGAAAGGATTCTGCTCCAAACCTCCAGCAAAACCCCTGGCAAGCCAACACTCTGATTATAGCCTTGGGAGCTCAGCCATGCCTGGACTCCTGACCTAGGGCAACTGTGTGTACTAGCTGAGCATTATTATAAACTGCTAAATTGATAGTCAGTGTAACACTCTCCCTGTAAATGCAGCTTCTTCCCATGGGTTTGGTCAGTGGGTGTAGCTTTCTTCTCACTGCCCAGACCTCAAGACATAGTGTGTGGTGGTCTTAGTGTCCCTTAGTCTCCTGGCTCCTTTTGGTCAACTGCCAACTGTTTTCCTGCCTCAACCGACTACTGTGGTTGCAACAATGCAATGCTTTCTTCCTTGCTTGTCTTTCTTCACAAGATATCTTTTCCTAAATTCACTAACTAAACTCATTTCATTCCTAGCAACAGTTTTCATCATCACAAGCTGGATCTTTAAATGTCTGTGATGTCCGAAGTTTTAGAAGATTTTAGAGTTTTGGAAGACTCTAGTCTTCTTCTTCTTTCCTCTCCTCCATACCCCTTCCTCTCCTGGACTTTTGGTGCAAGGGTATTGGAATTGGCTCTAAAACTTGCAAGTCCAGACAATTATCCTCACCTGTATCATCTGAACAGGACTGATTAAAAGAATGTGAACTTGCATGTCTGGCCAAGCAAAAAACTTAACAAGAGAAGACCCAGTTCTCCATGTAACATTTCCATGCACATGGTGACAAATAGCAACAGTACAACAAATAAACTTAATGTTTGGGCTTGAAAACCTCCTCAGTTCCATATTGTCATGGACCAAAATATGGAATTGGCTTCCTTGATATGAGCCCCATGATTTTTGACTCATATCTCTTTCCCTTATAATTTCTCTAACTTGTATCATTTTCCATTGTTATAAGCTGAACTGTGTCTCTTTAAAAGGATATGTTAGAGTGCTTCAGAATGTGGCCTTATTTGGCAGTCAAAATGGCAGCATAGGTAAACATGACTTGCCTCCTCACACAACCACATAAAAATTACAGCTAAACTATAGAACAGCCATCACTCAGAACCATCAGAAATCAAGTTGAGTGGAAGTCTGACAACTACAGATTAAATAAACCACATCCATCCAGACTGCTATTAGGGGCAGAGATGCAGACCAGGCTGGTCCCACATCCCTGTATGGTGGATAAAAATTCAGGAGGGATCTCTTGGGAGCAAGGAGGCCCAGCCCCACAACAGGTCCCTTAGCCCAGGGTTCCAGGGCCAGGAAGATAAGTTCCCACAACTTCTGGCTGCAAATACCAGCGGAGATTGAGTCGGTGGAAGAAACTTCTGGAGCCCTAAGCAGTGCCCTTTATGTTACCCACACACAGACTTACTCACTCCCTCCCTCCCTCTGAGCTCCAGCACTGGGGTAGCAGCTTGAAAGGCACCAGTGACATAAAGGGAGGAAATGAATTATCTGGCATTAAGGTAAGAGCTGGGAGACAGCTTTCTCCCAGACATAAAGGTCGGCAGACCTCAATGCCCCTTTTCTGAACCCTCCCTCCACAGAGCCACAGAATCATCAGGGGGTGCCATATCTGAGACTCCATCAGCCTGGATAACACTGTTTGCCCTGCCCTGCCCTAGAGATTTCCTGAGATTCTGTCCCACTCAACTATGGGCTCACCCATATGAATGGCTGGTCTTGGCTCATGCTTCACAACTTCCTATATCCTCTCAAATAAACAACAGCTGGCCCCAGTGAGCCCTCAGCCCCTGTACCTCTTGCTAAGTGGCCCCAGGCCTGGCACTAGCAGCAGCTAGCCTAGATTCACAGCTTGGCTTCACCTGGGGATCTCCAAGCCCAGGACAAGTAGCAGCCATCTCAGATTGCTTTATAGCTCAGGCAAGGTGGCCTGCCTGAGCTATAACACAGGGCAAAACACAGGTGGGGGCTGACCTTGGCCTGCATGACCTAGGAAACCCCAGAGCCTACGCACTCAGTGGACAGCTATAGACCACGTTGGAGTACCACTGCCCTGCCCATACGCAGGTGGTCCTCCATAGAGGGTGGAGGTTGGTGGTCAGTGGTCACAGCCAGTCCTTGCAGCTCACTGGCCTGGGTAAATAGCTCCTATTGATCTGCCAACAGCAATCAAGGCTCAACTACAATAAGAGGGTGTACTAAACCCACACAAGGGGTGCACTGCGAATACCAGGCTTGGGTAACCAGGGAGGCTGTGCCACTGGACCCTACAGGACACCTACTACATAAGGCCATGCTGCTAAGACAGGGAGTCATAGCAGCTCTACCTAATATATAGAGATAAACACAGGGAGGCTGCTAAAATGAGGAGACAAAGAAACATGGTCTATATGAAAGAACAGATCAAAACTTCAGAAAAAAACCCCACTAAACAAAATGGAAATAAGCAATCTATCTCCATTTCAAAACACTGGTTATAAGGATGCTCAAGGAATTTAGTGAGGACCTCAACAGCATAAAAAAGATCCAGTCAGAAACAAAGGATATACTAATTGAAGAACAGTTTAGAGGGAAACAATGGTAGAGTAGATAAAGCAAGAATCAAATCAATGGTTTAGAATACAAGGAAGCAACATATAAACAATCAGAACAATGAGAAGAAAAATTAATCCAAAACATGAAGATAGTGTAAGCAGCTTGTGGGACAAGTTCAAACGTTCTAATACTTGCATCACAGGGGTTCCAGAAGGAGAAGAGAAAGAGCAAGAAATTGGAAATCTACTTGGAAAAATAACAAAGGAAAACTTCCCTAATTTGGTGGAGAAAATAGATATGCAAATCCAGGAAGCATGGAGAGTCCCAAACAAGTTGGATGCAAAGAGGCCCACTCCAATACTCCTCATAATTAAAATGTCAAAGGTTAAAGATAAAGAGAGAATCTTAAAAGCAGCAAGAGAAATGCAGATGATTACCTACAAAGAAGTTCCCATAAGACTGTCAGCTGATTTCTCAAAAGAAACTTTGCAGGCTGGAAGGGAGTGGCAAGAAATATTCAAAGTCACGAAAAGCAGGGACCTACAGCCAAGATTGCTCTACCCAGCAAAATTATAATTAAGAATTGAAGGGCCAATAAAGAGCTTCCCAGACAAGAAAAAACTAAAGAAGTTCATCATCACTGAACCATTTTATATGAAATGTTAAAAGGACTTTTTTAAGAAAAAGAAGATCCAAACTAGGAGCAATAAAATGGCAAAAAATATGTATCTATCAACAATTGAATATAAAAAACTAAGCAAACAAGAAAAACGTAGACAGAATCACAGATACAGAAAACGTTTTGATGGTTCCCAGATGGGAGGGGGTTGTGGGGGAATGGGTGAAGAGGTGAGGGGATTGAGGAGTACAAATAGGTGGTTACAGAAGAGCCAAGGGGCTGTAAAGTACAGTATAGGGAATGGAGTAGCCAAAGAACTTATATGCATGATCCATGGACATGAACAAGGGTGGGGGGATTGTCTGAGGGAGTGGGGGCGGTCAGTGCAGGGAGGCAAAGAGGGGAAATTGGGACAACTATAATAGCATAATCAATAAAATATAATAAAAAAAGAATGTGGCTCTATTTGGAGACCAGATCTTCACAGAGATAATCGAGTTGTCATGAGGTCATTAGGGTGACCCCTAATTCAATAGGTTGGGTGGAAATTTGGAAATACCCACATGCACACACAGGGAAAACACTCTGTGAAGACTGGAGTGCTGCTACAAGGCAAGGAAGTACCAGAAGCAAGGAGATAGGCCTGGAGCAGATCTTCTCTTAACGCCCTCAGAGAAAGCATGGCCTTGCTGACACCTTGATCTCAGAATTCTGGCCTTCATACTGTGAGACAATATATTTCTATTGTTTGAATCACTCAGTTTGTGGTATGTTGTTGCAGCAGCCCTAGCAAACTAATACAACCCATTTCTTCATTGCAGACAATTTTCAAGCTAGAGCCATAATTCCTTATTTGTACTGTCATTTGTCACTTAATGACAGGAACACATTCTGAGACATTAGTAGTTAGGTGATTCTGTCATTGTGCAAACATCAGAGTGCACTTACACAAGCCTAGATGGTATTGTCTACTACACACCTAGGCTGTACCGTACAGCCTACTGTTCCAGGCTACAAACTTGTACAGCACATTAGTGTACAAATACAAAACAATGTAAGATTAAATCAAGAACAAGAGATAATGATGCAGCATGAGGTTATATCAAGCACTAGTGATAACTATGCAATCAAGGGACTAGGTAAACACCAGATGTATGACACCACTGCTATTGTAAGAGGGCGTACTATTTTACAGCAAAACTTTGTTTCATGAGAAAGAGTACACTCTAAAATAACAATAAAAAGCTTAGTATAGTAAATACACAACCAAGTAACATGGTTGCTTATCATTATCAAGTATTATGCTGTATATATGATTGTATCTGCTATAGTTTTATACAACTGGTAGCACAGTAGATTTGTCTACAACAGCATCACCACAAACATGTGAGTAATGCATTTTACTATAATGTTATGACAGCTATGATATCACTAGGTGACGGAATTTTTCAGCTCCTTCATAACCCTATGGGACCACCATGGAATACGTAGTTTGTCATTGACCAAACACCATTGTGCAGTTTGTGACTTTATCCCATTTATATACCCTTCCCATATAAAAACAAAGAAAGGGAATTTTAAAAATTAAGGCACAGAAATTATTTGTGCAAATATCTGGTGTTTTGCATGGATTACAAAAATCTTAAGTGATAAATTTGCATTCTGTGGTATCTATTCAATCATCAAGAGGGAAAAAAACCATAACGTCATCTCTAAAAGAGAAAGGAGCCCCTCATAACCTAATATAACATGAAAGATTTTTTCTTCCTTCCACTGTGGAGCATCAAATTAAGCAGGTCTTTAAACTTTTTGGTCTCAGGATCCTTTTGCACTCTTAAAATCTGTTGAGGACCTCAAAGAGCTCTTGTTTATATGGGTTATACATATCAATATTTACTGTATTAAAATTAAAAAAGTATTCATTCATTTAAAGATGACAATAATAAAACAACGAAATTAAAATTATAATCTGCTCCAGGCCTCTCCCCTAGCCTCTGGTACTTCCTTGCCCTGTTGGCAGCAACACTCCAGTCTTCACAGAGGGTTTTCCCTGTGTGTGCATGTGGGTATTTCCAAATTTCCACCCGACCTATTGAATTAGGGATCACCCTAATGACCTCATGACAACCCAATTAACTCTGTGAAGATCCTGTCTCCAAATAAGGCCACATTCTGAAGCAATGGGTGTTAGGACTCTAACACATCCTTTTGAAGGGACACAGTTCAACTCATAACAATGGAAAATGATACAAGTTAGAGAAATTATAAGGGAAAGAGATATGAGTCAAAAATCATGGGGCTCATATCAAGGAAGCCAATTCCATATTTTGGTCCATGACAATATGGAACTGAGGAGGTTTTCAAGCCCAAACATTAAGTTTATTTGTTGTACTGTTGCTATTTGTCACCATGTGCATGGAAATGTTACGTGGAGAACTGGGTCTTTGATTGTTAACTTTTATTATTGTTAACATGAATAACATTTTATGAAAAAATCTATACTTTAAAAAACAGATAAAATTTAGTGGGAAAAGTGGCATCGTTTTACATTTTCACAACTCTCTTTGATGTCTGGCTTAAAAGGAGACAGCTTAAGTAATCATATCTGCTTGTGACTTTAGTCTGCCACGATGTCACACTTGGGTAAGCTCTGAAAGACTCTACTTGGCCCCTTGGAATGAGAGTATAAAAGACAAAAACATCTTAGTATCATTGGGAAAAGAGATTTTATCTTGTGGACTCCTGCTTCAAAGGGTCTCAAGGACCCCATCAGGATTTGCCAGCATTTGCTTTTAGAACTGCAGTGTTATTCTGTATTTCTCAGGCCCTGGGATATATTTATTGCACTGACCCTGGCCACTTAGCATTAATCATACATTTTATGTTTGTGGATGGTTGCTCCACCATCATCCTGTCCCATGCTGTTACTGCATGGAAAGCAATCTGGAGCAGCATGGGTGAGCCAAAAGATAAGAATGAAACAGTGCTTAGGCCAGGACTATGAAGGGGCCTGAAACTTGGGCAGGATGGAGTCATGCATCTGTCAACAAGCATTTCTTTGAGCCTGTATTTGCTGCTGAGCACAACAAGATAAATAGGACAAGGTCATTTCCCTTGAAAAAGTGAAAACACAGCACATGAGACAGATAAAGATGAAAGTATGCACAAAACCACGAGATCATTGTTACGTGGAGTAGTAACAGAACAGGCAGATTGTTGCAGGGGAGGATGGGCCAGAGAACACCATCTTGTAGGGTGGGTCTGGGGGATTTCCTAGGGTGACTTGGCAAGAGGACATTCTAGATAGAGCAAAAGATATGCCAAAAGTATTCAGGCAGGATCATATCTCCAGTATTGAGGACACTGCCAGTGTGGTGTTGAACTGAGTTGAGATGGAGGCCTGGTAACCACAGCATCAGCACTCCCTGGGAACTCCTGAAACACAAATTCCCAGGTCCCACACCACTCCAGACATTTTGGGAGTGGAGCCCAGCACTGTGAATTTTAACAAGCTCTCCAAGTAGTTCTAACAAAGACAGTTCTAGAACCTTTGCAGCCCAGCATTGGGTTAAGAGTGCAAGGTTTTACATGACTAGATTCTAAGCCCAGTTATAATGCTTAGCAGCCTTGTTATCCCAAGCAACATGCATCCTTTTTGAGGCTTAGTTTTGGCAACTATGAAATGACCATAATAAAGGTATCTCCCTGATAGGTGTGCAGGATGGGACTGTGTATATAAAGTGCTTAGGTGGGTCTCAGATGCAGCCCTCAGCAGATGCTGCTGGTTGCTTCCAGGAGCACTGTCAGTGTGGAAGCTGAAAGACTGAGTAGCTCACTCTTGCCCACCCTTGGCCATATGACTGCCCTTGATACGAAACTGGGCACACTCAAGCATGCCCATTGCTCAGTTGATTTGATTGTTGGTGATTACCCATTTCACCCCAATAAATAGTACTGCCTTTCCCTCTTAGGTCCACAGTTTCTTCATCTGTACAATGGAGATCATGAAATGCAGTCTCTGTGTGGAGTGAGGAAGAGAGATTTCATCCTTCACTGCTGGGACTATCCTTCCCCAGCATCACCCCCCAGCAGGAGCGCTCTTGTGGGCAGGGCAGTGTGTCCACCTTGCCTTTATAACCTGTACCAACCCGGTACCACATGGCACTGTTGTGGGAAGAAGCCCTGCAGTTTTTCCAGAGGGGCTGCTGAAGTCCTGTCCCTCTCCTGCCCCTGCCTAGCCTTGGACTGCTGCCTCAACCCAGGTTTCTGTGGCCCCAGCAGTTTCTGTGAGTGTGGGTCATGACCTATGAGGACCTAAAGGGGCTGGATGGCCTGCTGCCACTTGGGTGAAAAGGTAGAGTCTGGAGGCTTTTGGAAGTGAGACTGTGGGTTTGGGAGGCCTGGTGAGTTCCTTTTGCTTTCCCAGCACCAAGGATCTGATGCAGGACAGGGCTAGATTTCCATGGAGCAGGGCTTCTACCTAGGTCCCCAAATCAGACTCACAGGGATGGGGCCTTGGAGTCTCAATTTTAGTCACAAAGGTGGGATAATGCTGAAAAACATAGTTGAAACTCCCCGCAGGTCAGTGCTGGCAGACTTCCCCAGCAAGATTCCATCCCAAGGTCATGGGACAGCACACACAAGGTTAAGGCCTTGGAAGATGGCCTTTGAAAGCTCCAAGCAGCTTTGTAACTGACTCCAAACTTCTGAGTATAATTTTAGAGCACAATTTTGCTGTTGGATCAGAGTTAGATCTTTTGGAACTAGAAATCTGTAAGTGATGTGTTCAGTAGACAGATAACGAAAAGCCATTCTTGGTAACCAAGTGTGCAGAACCCTTGGTATGGATGTGTGTGTTTTATCACTGGAATTAAATGACTTCTGTGAAGAATAAACAGGTAAATATGTAATCACGTATGCTAAGGAGAAACAGGGATGAGTCATTGGATGATAGATTCATTGCTACTGAGTATGTGAGGTGACGTAGCTGGATAAGGGTGGGTGCAGGTGACATGGGCCAAGAGGAGGCTGAACTCCATGACCAAACTGCATAGTAATTACAATAACAGAGTGGACACTGAGTGATTTTGAGGCAGCAGGCAACATGTGAAATATTCTGTGTAGGGTATTTGGTCAACACCTCACAAGAACCAGTGTGACCATTTTCAGATGAAGAAATGGAGATGAACAGTTGGGGTGATGTCCCAAGGTCATACAGCTGGTCTTTGGTAGGGCCAGGAATTCAACTCATGTCCTCTTCCTCCTTACCTGTGCTATGTCACCATCATTTTCCTTTGTAACTTCTTGAGGTTATTTGCACTGGAGTCATTTTATTATAGAATATATATGATTTAACAAGTTCAACTTACTGAGTGCATATTCTGGTGCTCAGCAACATGGGAAAATATTGCTAGCTTACTCTTTTATTTATCAGCAAGAATTTATTATTGAGCTCCTACTGTGTGCCAGGCAGTGTTGTGTTAGGCTCTGAGGACACTGCAGTGAGCCCAAATCCACATAGCCTCTTGCCCCTCTTGGTCTACAGGCTAATACTTCCAACATGTGATTTACCATTATAGCCCTAAAATGGAGAGGCTCTCAGGGCAATGAAAGTGCATGAAGGGGAACTGGTCTAATGCTAGTAGTCCAGAAGGTTCCCCCAGGGCAGATTTGTCCACATATATAAGCAGTGTGTACAATGAAAGTGAGGAACCAACTTTTCATCTCTTCAGGGCTGGTAGAAACTGTTCATTCCAAAGGCCTCCTCAGGGTCCCAGGCAGACTCAACTGACACCTTCCTCCCAAATATGTGCATACTTAGCTATTTCTATATCATATATATGTTTCCACTATAATATAGTACATCCTACACTATAAAATATCCACAAAATAGACACTTAAAATGTTGTAAGAACAATAGAAATATACAATTTCCCTTTCTCCTGCCCCCACCAACCCAGGGCCCACCACCAGGTTTGCAGACCGCTGACATTAAAGATTGGGCGTAGACCGATTGAGTAGCATTTGGAACTGGGAAGTGTGGTGAGAAAATCAGGACAAGGGAGGAAGTTTGGGGTGCAGAGAAGGCTCCTCTCTGGCCAGTACCTCATTCGTTCATTCATTCATTCATTCATTCATCCTCCAGTCTTAGCCTTGCATGTCTGTCTATAGTACCAATTCCAGAGGTTTCCTCCTACCCTCTAGGCCATTGTTAACAATGACTTGGATTGATCCTCTCCTCATTGGCTTTCTTTCTTTGGTTACACATTATTTCTGAGCATTCATTTGGTGCATCCTCCCTCCTTGGCCTGGGTAACTTCCACTTATTATGTCCATTTCAGTTTAAGTTAAAGGGTCCTACTGGAGGCCTTCCTTACCTGCGAAGTAAGGGGCGGTACCCTTGTTGTTGTCTGCTATACTCCCCTGGCTTCCCCTATCTCAGATTTTAGCAGCGCACATCCTGAGATTTCCAAATGCTTATTTCAGCATTTCCTCCACTGGGCAGGCACTGGTTTGCATGTGCTGTGCTAGGGGTGTGCTGAAACACCAGCTCCCAATCTAGTCATTGGCATGGTGTAGGTGTTCTGAAAGTGCTTGTTGAATGAATAAATGTGTCTGTGTGCCAAAATTAAATAGGCTTTCCACTATAGAAACATCAGAACTCAACTTGGTGGTTCACTGGAATAACTCAGTTTACATTCCCACTTCTTCAGAGGCTAGAAAAGAAATACCAGTGCTCCTACTGATCTGAACTCCACTCCCCCACAATTCAAAAAACAAAAATGTTTTTGCCCTCCCTGTGTGTGCATATATTTTTACTCAGCACAGAGCAGTTTAGGGGATGGGGTTTTGTTAATGCTTTGGCCATTTAAAGAAGAGGGAGGAATCCCTGAAGGCATACTCAAGTGAGCAAGGAGCAGGAGAGGGGACACTGGGGTCGGGGAAGTTGATAGTGAGCTGGGGTTGCTAAAGGAGCTAGTACCTAGAGGTTCCCAGTCCATGCACTGGAGCTGGACAGTGGCTGGCCACAACAGGCCAGGCTGCTTGGGCTCAGAATTTCTGGGTACACTAGAAGAAGAGACTTCTTGTTCAGTAATTGCCAAGGACTATATTTGCTTAAGTGACTTCTAGCAGGTCAGTGATGTGACTGTTTATAAAATAGCAGTAACTGAGCTATTTCTTCAGGCTTCTTCTTGTTCTGGACCTTCTTTCAGTAGTTTAAGGATTCTGTTGTGTGGCTGGAGGCCTAGTTGGTACTTCAGCCAAAGAACACTGCTAGATATTGAGAGCCTCGTCTCCTAGATGGCTGCTGACTAGAAATGTTGGCACAAGGTCGTTCTAACTGGCCGTCAGAGGCTTCACAGCTTCTCAGGTCCCTATAATTGAAATTGCTCATTTTTACTTGTAACATGGAATGTTAGTATGCTGAGATTAAAATGCTTAGCTAGCTTTTCTTTTCCTTTTTAAAACATTTTTGATGGTGGTAAAATTTACATAAAATTTACCACCTTAACCATTTTAAGTGAATAGCTCAGTAGTGTTAAGTATATTTACATTATTGTATAACCAAACTTCAGAACTATTTCATCTTGCATGACTGAAACTCTGTCCCCATTAAACAGTAACTCCTCATCCCCCAATCCCCAGCCCCTAGTATCTGCCATTCTACTTTCTGCCTCTATGAATTTGACTACTCCAAGGGACCTCATAGAAGTGAAATCACATCCTATTTGTCCTTTTGTGTCTGACTTGTTTAACTTAGCAAAATGTCCTCAGGGTTCATCCATATTGTAGCATGTGTTAGAACTTCCTTTTTAAGGCTGAATAATATTCCACTGTATGGATAGACCACCTTTTCCCCATGTATTCTTCTGTGATGGACACTTGGTTTCCTTGTTCCTTTTGGCTACTGTGAATACCGCTGCTATGAACATGGGTGTGCAAATCTCTTAGAGATGCTGCTTCTATTCTCTTGGGCAGATGTGGGTTTGCTGGATCCTGTGGACCCTTTCAGTTGTCTGAAGCTAATGTTCTAACAGATTTGTAAGAAAAGAGTCATGGCAACACTGTTCTCCAGGATTTCACATGTTGGTGAGAGTTTGCTGCATTTACACTTCAAAGTGCGCCTGGGAAGATATGAAATCCTTGGCTCAGATGTTTTTCTTTCATGGTTATCTGAAATTTCCTTCTGGCAGAAAGCATAGCTGTTGAAAAATTTGAGGAGAGCCTCTTTATCTCTCTATTTTATACTTACTATTTTTGCCTATATATCCAAAGAAATTCTTTCTTTAATCAATCTAATTCACTAGAATATGTTTTGTTTTTCCTTATTTTAGGGTGATTTTTGTACAAATTGAAGGAAACTCTTTCAATTTGTAGTTTTGACTCTTCTTTTTTTGTCATAAAACCTTTCTTGAGTTGTATACTTTAGTATTTATTCTTCCCTTTGCTTTGGTTTTTAATCTTTGAGGACCCCTTTGATATGTATTAGATTTTTTCTTTTTGGCCTGTCTTCTGTATTAGACATTTTCTCGCAAATCCTCTTCATCTCTTTACTCGTCTTAATTACTTACAAATTTCCGTATTTTTTCTTCTTCTATTTCTCTTAAGGCATTATATGCTGTATTTATTCACTCTTGGTCTCCTTTTAAATTAGTCTTAACTTCAGAAATTTAGAAAAAACTTTTTAATCTTTTATCTTTAATTATTTCATGAGTCTATCATCTCAGTTTTGAGTTTTTCTATTTCTGACTTATGTTGTTCTTTCATGTCTTCAATAATTTCCTTAATGCGTTTAGCTTGCTTTACAAATAAAGGATTGTAGCTATCTGCTTTGTACACATTTCTTTCTGGTATGCTTTCAGTGTCTAGAGGGACATTATTCTGCTTTGTATTTTCTCTTTTATTTTAATAACTTATATGAGATTTGCCTTTGATCTTCTTTTGTTGCTCATTTTCACACAAAATTTGTTTTCCTCCACTTGTAGAAGGGAGGTAAATGATAGATTTTCGAATTTTACATATGAAGAGCGCCCTCTTCTGCTGATTTTGAGAACTGTTAAAATGTCAGTTTACTTCCCATCATTTCATTTTGTTTTCTTCACTCACTTATACTTGGAACTTCTCTTTTCTTTGCCCCTATTCTTTCTATTTTGCTTTATGTGTATTCTACTTCCAGTAGTTTCTCCTCAGTGGAAGTCTGTCCTGGAAGGAAGTTTTAAGAATTACTTAGGCCCAGTGTGTCCCAGCTCCTTTAGATCTAAGGCAGTGATGGCAAGCCCTCCCTTGCTTCTGCCATCTGGAACACTGTGGGCTCCTGAATATGGGCCATTCGCCCCTCCCTCTCTGTGTGCCCAGATGCTGACATAAGGGCTGGCCCTGGGGAACAGAACAGCTACCTGAGGTGTGACTGAATAAGTCATCAACAAACCCCACAGAATGTCCCAGCCCCACTCCAGGACCCATCTGCTGCAGGGAAATGCCCTGGTCCTGGGGCCCTTGCCGGCAAACAATGAAAGCAAGGACCCCAGATGTGTCCTTGGCTCCTCCTCTGAGCAGGTGTGTCCTACAGAGGTGGAAGACGGTTTCATCACTAGGTCTGCTGGAGCCCTTGAGTCACCTGCAAGAAGGGCAGGATGATGCTTGCTTGCCTCTCAGTCTCTCTCTCCCTCCCTCCTGCTCTCCTCCCTTCAG